>SNQJ01S0029457.1:21270-33313 GCA_010110895.2 Picea sitchensis | reverse complement strand
TATAAATAAGAGGCTAGCGCCTCACTTCTAACACACATTTCACTTGCTCATTATCTTATGAGGCAAGTTGCAATTGGAAATTGGAGAGAGGAGAAGAAGGGCGGCGCATCTCTTGGGGAGGACTTTCTGTAATGGTTTGAGTTGTCTCTTGAACATTGTATAAGCTATTTATGATAAGGAAGTTTTTGCTGGGTTATCTTCCCCTAGAGGGTTTCCCAGGATAAATGTTGTGTCTCTTGTGAATGTGTATTTCTCAGTGATCTTGTTCTTATGATGCTCTTATCTATTGAAATGCAAAGAACTATAATAATGGCATAAACATTAACACTTCTAACATTTATTCACCCCCAAGACACATAACCCACTCAAACACCTATGCCCCCCTAGGGGATTTGCACCCCTCTTCGTATGAAAACCTTAGAAAGTGCAATTACTTGATGAGTGGGGCCGTCTCTCCATAGGTGCGCCCTCCTAGGCCTCCCACATCACCCATTAGCCATGGCCCACACCCTCCACGTCACCTCCACCTCATCAATCCATGTCCAAACCCTATAGTTGCGCCCCCCTCCTTGAGATCATCAATTTGACTTGGGTTTTGACACTTGGCATTGATCCAAGAGGGGTCACTTTGCCTTTCCAAGTATAAACAAAGGCCCTCCCTCACTCATTTCGTCACCATCTCTTGAGCTATTCTTATGCTACCAAATTCTTGCCTCACTTCTCTCATCTTCCATTCTTGCTTTCACTCTTTTTTGCTCTATTTTTGAGAGGAGCTTGTAGCAATTAGTTGCTGCAACTTCCTCATTTGGTAATAAGAAAGAGCTTTGGAGGACCTTGGTGTACATGAGATTTTGTCTTGGTGCACATGCTTTGGAGGTGATTTTGTTCCTTGTGAATTTTTATTTGAGATATAGAGTAGATATCTAAACAAATTAGTTTTTTGGGATAGATTTGCAGTAGTGTAGTTGTAGGTCTTGTTATCCCCACTTTCAGGGATAACTAGGAGATTATGTCTCGAGGCCCACAGGTCCTAGACATGGAGTACCGAGAGCCAGATCGACTTAAGCATGGCCCTGGAGGGCCCATCTTTTCTCCCTTTCAGCGCCTCCACTTTGTCAGCAGCAGCAACAACATCCATCAACTTCGGCTTGGTCCTGCATCAGAGATGGTTCTTGCTCCATGAGGTAATGAGTCCAGGTATCATGGTATGTGTCACTTTGATCCTCAAAACCTTTGAATATGTGCATTTGATTCCTTTGTTTCTAACGGGTGCTTGGATCTTATACTTGTCCACTTGACCATGTCTGGGGAGAATGACAGGATGCCCTAGCAAGCTTGTGTCCATAGGTTTTGAGTTGCCACTGGGGGGATTTCTGAAGAGCCATTGTCCGTTCCCGTCACACATACCACTTTCCTCTTGTTTCTCACTTGTTGCCGTCCTTATACACACTTGTAGACGTGAGCTAAGTTCTGCTCACTTAGTGTCTTCGGAGGCACAATGCCTAGGTTCAAAGTCCACGCTGTCACTTTGACCATCTAGGCTAACTCCTAGGGAAGCCAAGGGGGGTAGACCCTAGTTACTAAATGAGTATTTACGATTAAATGTTCTAGGAGTTGGTTTTAATAAGTTAAAAGGTCAGGGGGAATCTAGCCTATGATGTTAAGCAGCAAATGCAAGATGCAATAATTAGATATGAACAGTCAGGTCATTTCTTAGGACAACTGAGACTCGTGCCTAAGATTGGGCAAGGGGTCAACTAAGTTAAGGGGAGATTCGTTATAAAATAATTACAAGTTACAAATGTTACAACAAGATAGATAAAACTAGATACAAAAGAATATCTGAGATATATAAAGCTGAACTAGACTAGATACAAGATATACAGAAAGAATGTCTAAGATATACAGATTTAGACTAAACTAGATAAAGTAAGTACACGATATACACTATACTAACAGATTGCTTGAAATGTGCAGGAAGATAAGATATTCAAGATGAAATAACCATCAACACATCAAGCCAAGCATGCTCACAATAGATTGAACTCTATTGGACTGCTTATCAATGGCATAAAGACGCAAAGCACTCAAGACCTAGTCAAGAGAATGCCTCCAAGTGGATGCACACTTCTTGAAGGATCACACCACAAATACAGGAATAAAAGATAGATGAAATGCTTGAAAATGTAAAGTACTCCAGATGACAAAGATATAACCACTTAGATATTATTCCACAACAGATAATTTAACTTGCATGTAGATAGAAAGACAATGAGATCAATGTGCTTGCAAGTGTGAAATTGAAATGCCAATGTTGTAGACCAAAGATTAAGTTAAGTGATTAAGTGAGATTAATTTTAAACCTATTTAAGTGTCAACCCAAAACTTTCCTCCCCCAGTTACCAAGTAACTGTTGGATACTCAAGAAGTTAGGCAACGAGGCCCACCCTTGTTTCACAGGTCAACCCTAAGATCAGAGTACTCCTGGAAAGGACGCCGTGAGACTGTCCCCGGCCTAGCACCTTCCGTTGTCTTCCTTCGACCTTGTTTTAAATGGCGAAGATGGTTGGTAATGGTGTCCTAATAAGTCTAATAAATTGATTATTAAACCTATGAGCAAAGTGTGTAGTGTGTTTGAGTGCTTGTAGCTTGCTCAAAAATGCCAAAGTATTGAAACTGAAAGATAAGAAGGCTGATGCCTTTAAACAATGAATTTTGCAAATTAAGTTCTTAAGTTGTTGAATTATTGCATGTAAATGTTAAGAACCGAGAATGCTTGTTAAACTGAAAACTGTAAAAGTGAACGCTGAAGCCTTCTAACCAATAGATTGCAAGTTAAATTGCTTAATGAGATTATTGCATGTGAAAATAAAGCAATGGAAATAATCTTGCGGAAAATAAAAGACGATTACTTAAGAGATTATGTAACCGGCATGTGCATGCATGTGTGTAAGATATAGATTAAGGAAATGTAACTTGCATGCAACTGAAAAAAAAAAGATTTAATCTAAGCTTCCACGGGCTCTAAACTAGCAAATAGGTGTGTATGATCTACTCTAGATAATTTTCCTTTAAGCATGGATGTAGATATCAACGATTAAACTAGCTAAGCTATGAACTGAATGACAGAAAGGAAATCTAACTAAAGCATGCAAAGTAAATATTGAGAGGAAAGGAATGCAAGCCACTTGGGTACACTCCTTTGGGCTTGCGTACAATGATTTGGAGAGAGGAGAAAGAAGAGAAATCGTTACCACTTCGAAAGGAGTTACTGGAAGGTGTGTTGTGGATGAATTTGGGTAGCATGTACCCTTAACCTGGCGAGAATCTGCAAAAATCAGCAAGCTATTGCTCGCTGATTTGAGCTGCAACACACTAAAAAAAGATTATGAAATTTCTGTCTTTCAACATAAACTTCTTACATATAAAAACAGAAATTTATAATGATTTAATGACCTATCTAAGAAAGTTAGATACCAAAATCTGAATGTGCTAGAATGAGGAAGAAGAACAGAAAATGCTTGTGGAGTTTAAGTGAAGATGAGGGTAGATTCGTCCTTGAACCTATACCAACAACTTCTTTTCAAGGCAACCTGCAAGCTTCAATAAACTGTGAGATCAAATAGATAAATGGATTGCATGCATGCATAGTACAACAAAGTTAGTATTAAACATGAATATAATGCATATAGGAAAGCAAACAAAGTTTTACTTCACCTAGCTAAGCAAACAAAGATATACTTTAGCTATGCTACTTAATGATCACAAAATACTGAAAACAAAGAGCAATATCACCTTATGTATATAGATGAAGCATGTAGACAAAATCCAATACTCACAATTCCTCCAAAGCGATTTCTGTATTATTCAATGGGAAGAGGTTGTAGCAACCGAGTTGCTCCAAGCTCTTCAAGAACCAAAACCAGTGAAGCAATATGACAATAATGAGAGAGAGAGAGTGGGATGGAGAGAATTTGGTAGCATAACAATACTGTGAAGAATGGTAATGAATGAGGGAGTGAGAGGTTTCTTTTATAGCCTTGAGAGACCAAGAAATCCCTCTTGGATCATTGATAAGTGTCACAATCCAAGCCAAGGGTGAACTCAAGCTAAATAAGGCGTGAGCTTTCAGGTTAAGGCGAAATTGGTATGAGGGATGAGTTGTGAGGTGAAGTGGCAACATGAAGGGGGCGTATTGGTTGAAAGAGGAGACCCACGCATTCTTAAAAGCAACCTTCCACTTTATTACTTGATGTTTCTTCTTTCAAGAGAGATGTTTCCATCTCCATCTGAGACCTTTCCAATTATCAAAAGAGGAAAGCGTAAGCTCAAAAGAAGAAAGCGTGAGGATGCGGGAGGAGTGTGGGTTGAGTGTGTTGAACACACTCCCTAATGGCATGTGATAGGTAGATGAAGGGTGCATATGTGTAAGGAGGGTCCCACGTTTCAAATTAAAGGAGTTTCCAACTTTATGTGGGAAGGGGGACGTATTCCTCATATGGGGGCGCAAATCCCAAGGGGAAATTAATTAAAGTGTGGGGAAAGTAATTAAAGTGTGGGTAAATTTGACATTTTCCCATGTCTTGGGTTAGCAATTAAAATTGTTGTTTTCTGACTAAAACTCCCAGTGGACAAACCCTAACAAAACTCGTCCGACTGAGTTGAAAATTGGTCCAAGGGTGTAGGGGGTCTCATTATCTTTCTTTTGAGTACAAATACCCTTATCAAAAGCCCAGGGACCTAGTTTTACATTAATTATCCAGAATTAATTAATTTAATTCTCAACCTTAAGAAAAATTAATTAATAAAAAAAAACCTACTTAGACTTGACTAAAAATCACGAAAATTTGCGTGTTGTCTTACATGGTCATTTACAACATTCCTAAACACTAGTTACCTAAGAATGACTTCGTTAGAATGCCTTTCACCACTTTGGAGGATTTATAGCTAGTGGGAGTGAATAACTCAAGGGAGATTAATAGGCTGGTTAGGCCAAATCAACCTCCCGAGGATAAAAAACACTCGGTGAAAGGAACTCTCCTAATGAAGAAATCCTAAAGCAACTGACCTAACTATGACCCATGCAGACCTATTACAATATTAACCCAAGCAGGGGTGTGGTAATCTCACTTACAAAACTGTGTGCTGGAGCAAAAATGCTCTGTAGAATCAAATAGTCTTCAACATGTTTGCATCTGATGATGCATATCTTCATGGTACATGGAGTTGACCCCCTAGTTGAATAGGCGGTCATCACCGCTCACCCATCCTGTTACCTTGGTCTGGGCATATGGTTGATCATTCAGGGGTTGTACCTTATCTTGTGGGAAGAGTGGGCTAAAGGCCTGGGGGGTAAAAGTAGCTGACAATAAAAGCCTAAGAATAAAACCTCGAGGTGCTTCGCCTAGGGATCCCCGAGAAAGCAATAAAAGGCTTTTCAGCAAGAAACAGGGGGACCTGTAGAAAAATGAATCAAGACCTAGTTGACAGATGGGGGGTCTCATCACGAGCCAACTCAATACATCCATGGGTGCCTAAAGGCATGACACTACCAACATCTGGTTACCACGCCAGGGCAGTGGCTCTTGGTTGCATGGCCAAGAGAAAGGGGGTCTCATCACGAGCCAACCTTCTCATTTCCGTGAAAGTATTTGTGGGTAACATTGTCACTTCTGGTCACCAAGCTAGGACAATTTCCCTTGACTAACTTCTTGAGAGAAAAAGCAATAAAAAGATAAAAAACAATAAGACAAGACCTGGTTAAAGGATAGGAGGTCTCATCATGAACCAACCTATTAGGTCCATGAGCATCTAGCGGTATGACACTACCAACATCTGGTCACCAAGCGAGGGTAATGGGTCTTGGTGGCATAGCCAAGAGAAAGGGGGTCTCATCACGAGCCAACCTTCTCATTTCCGTGAAATGTTTGTGGCTAACATTGCCACCACTAGTCACCAAGCCAGGGCAGTGTCCTTTGATTAGCGTCTTGGGAAAAATGAAGATTAAAAGGCATGAATGGGCTTGGAAATATTTGCATCCATGACGGGTACAACTCACCCTCCACAGAGGCACGCACTGGTAAGCCATCTCTGCTATCACTGCACTTTTTTGCCCAGGCATCCCCATCCACCTCACCCACCTGCATGACTTGGATTTAATCTTTTCCAGAAACATCCTTCTACCAATAGACACTAGCCGAATAGGACGTCCTATCACTTTCCCCAAACTTGTATTGCAGACTTGTAAAGGGGCTTTATGCACATGTTTAATAAATATTGATGATTAGATGTGATTGACATTGCTATGATCCTTGTGACTTATGAGCCCATGGAGGGCGTAGCTGTTGATGTGCAGGATCATGCCTGACGGACATGTACCAATGGATAGGTACACATGGGGAGATGATCAGTTCGGACCTCCATGGGGTTGAAGAGCCCACTGGATGGATGCTGAGACCCTAGTAGGGGGCACAGACAGGACAAAGGGGTTTTCACCAGAGAAAAAAAGGACTTCTTGCAGAGGCACCCTGGTAGAGCTTGACCTAGGGGGATTGTCCCCTTTTCAGTGGAACGTTGGCCTTGGAAGGCCTAGGACGTCACCTAGGAGGTTCATGACGTCATCCTTTCTTCGTGAGCATTTTGGCAGATGAACAAGGCAGTTTGGCACGTGTGGCAGCTTAGAGAAGCCCAAGGAGGGCTAATGTTTTGCTTCAGGAGGTTGCATTTGCCCTCAAAGGGGCTAATGTCACCCTAGAAAGGGGATGACGTCCTTCTATTGCTTGATTAGGGTTTTAATTTAAATATTTAATGTAAAACAATATGATTTTAGTGTTTTGGCCTTGTCGGCCTTTTTATGACCTAAAAAGTAAAATTAGGTCATTGTACTGTATAAATTAAGGGTTTTCACCTTCATTTTTTCATCATCTTTCACTCACTCATTAATGAGGTCTGAAATTTGCACTATCTTTGGAGTTATTGGCTGAAATTGTGAGGCGCACTTGTTGAAGGAAGACATTTTTGGACTTTTATTGGCATTTTGGTATTTCTCTTGGTGGAAGGTATTACAACTAGGGTTTGCTATATGATTTCTTGGTTAAATGTAAGTGAATTTCTGCAAAACTTTTTAATTGAATGGTTGTAGTATTGTTTTTCTTGCATTTATGGTTATAATTTGCTGAATTAAACCCTAGCTGACAAGCACACATTGAAGGTCCTTGTCTCATGTCCTTACCAAGGTTTTAAGCCATTTTATTTGCTGAAGTGAGATAGAGTCTTGCCTTAGCAACACTCTATTCTTTCTTTCTAGCCCTTGTTGAAGAGGATTGAGCCTTGCCATAGCAACACTCCATACATCTTCTTCCATGCTAGTCGTTTTTCTTACTTGTTGAGCTAAGAAGGAGAAAACGCATCAAGGCCTAGGTCCCCTACACCTTGGTGAGCCGATTTTCCCTAGGGTTTGCCTGGTAAAGCCTTGCCATAGCAACACGTTACTTGCAAACCTTCTTGTCTTAGTTTTATGCAATCTTTTGAACTAGCCGTTTTTACATTTGAGCTAAGGAAGGAGGAGAGAGCACGGAGGCCTAGTTCCTCTACCACCAAAGTGAGCCTCTCTCCCCTAGGGTTTGATCCTTGAGGCCTTGCCATAGCAACACTTCAAGGTTTAACTCTCTTGTCCTTAGTCTTTACCATTATCATTTGATCCTTCAGCTTTTGCGTCCTCCTTTTGACTCCATATACCCTAGGAACGCACTGATCTAAGGCCACATGTGTTGAGTGACTTGATTTCACAAACTTCCAATACCTTTGAACAAACCCTAACCATACTAACCCTAGCCTAGACTAACTCTACTAACCCTAGTGCTGCCGTCACCTTTCTTGTGCCATAAACACCTATGTGCAGCGTTTATTTCATCTTTAAAGCAATTGAATGGTTAGCTAAGGTGTTGTTTCTAAAGTGTTGGCATTGTTGCATTGAATGCCTTTAGCATTTATTGTGAAGTAATATTGTAATCATTGTTGTTGCACAAACAATTGATTTACTTCATCAATAATATTGTTTATCAATTGCTCATTATCAGAAAGTCATTTGTTATATGAAGTACTAACCAACAAGCAAGCTTGCACATGTAGTTTTACTGTTGCTTTGTCTTGGGTAGGTACCCTTACTGGTTGTTACTTCCGGTTATCTTTATTGGCTATAAGCCGGACTTTTTGATCAGGTGGTGACTTGTGAGGGGGAATTTATCTTTGAGTCTTTAAGCCCTTTTTGCCTTCTCAAAACCCCAGGTCATCGGGGACGTCTCCCCTGGGCCTCACCTTCCTAAATAGAAAGAACCTTCCCATTGAGGTGACAGTGGGTGGGATTGGTTCAGTTACGCCAATTTGACCTTCTTACATCCTTCCTCTACCTTAACTACAAACTTTGCGATAACATTTTGGCGCCGTTGCCGGGGAACACTGAGTCAATTCTCCTCAAGACGACACCTTTCGGTAAGCCTTGCCTCTAGAGTATCTTTCTTACAAGCTTACTTGGCGACTCCACTTAGGGTGTTTTACCTTTTTTCTTTGATAATTTCAAGCAAATTATCTGGCGACTCCACTAACCTTTTCCCAGGTGCCACCTTACTCTCAAATCTGTGATATTTCCAAGTTATGGGATCATGGCGTCCCGGGAACAACTGTATCCAACTATTGATTTCAAAAGCCTTCAAGGATACCTAACCTGTTTTGATACAAAATGGTCAAACAACCTTCCAAGATTTTGGGGCCTCCCAACTCCTCACATCATAAATTTTTTGGAACATATAAGCAAGGTAGAATTGGGAGGGGAGGATGCTCTAATAAAACTATTCATACTCTCTCTGCCATCCTTCTTGCAAGATTGGTTTAAGGGTTGTTGCCGAGATCAGAGTATATCATCTTTCGTACACCTCATCAGCAGGTTTGTTGACTTTACCAAACCACGTTGCCAAACGTATGAAGATGCCCTTCAGAATCTCACAATAGCCTTGGAAGACGGAGGATTCACTACTGAGATTGTAGCAGATCTCATGAATGTATATCATGTTCAACATCAAGAACCCTCTGATGTGAAAGAAGAGATTTATGAAGAAGATTGTCAACCCCTTGAAGAGGAGCAAGACTTCTCCCATGATTCAATAGAATGTAGCGAAGATATAACTAGAAAAGTGAATTATGAGGATGAAGCACCATGAACTGCTCCTCAGTCTGATAAAGCTCTCCAAGATCCTATCCCTCTTGCACAAGATGAAGAGAATGAGGTAAATCCTTTTCCTTTCCAGTTTGATGATACCTTGTTCTATGATTCAGAGAGTGAAGAAGAAATGGAACCCTTGGACAAGCTAGATCCTCTATATCTCAAAACTGAAGATGTAGAGGAAGATCTTCCACTTGATGAAGTTATCCAAATTCTTGAGGCTCCTGCGCAGGAAGGATTAAGCAAGGTGAGTTATTTCCCCTTCCAAATTTGTAATGATGCTTTATCTTATGACGTAGAGAGTAAATAAGTGTTGGATGTTTTAACCCCTTCATGTTATGATGAAGATGATGACTTTGTTGATAATATTGATGAATTCATACATGCCGAGAGGCGTAAATGGGATATGATTGGATATGATGGGGATCCCGTTTACGACATCTAGGGTCATTCCCAAAAGTTGCCTTTGCATTTATCACATGAAGTTACCAATAATTTTGACATTTGGCAACAAGAACCTGACTTTATTCAGACAACCAAGGATGACTTGATGCTATGCTCTCTTAATGATTTTCGGTCATACCTTGAGGACTTTGATGACTATCCATCTGAGCACTTAGATCTATTCTATGAAGAAAGTTATCAACCATCATGTTGCTCAGATCTTGATAAAAGTGAGGAGGTTACTTCCGCGAAGCAAGATGCTTGTGATAAGGTTTTCCACCCCCCTTTGATTACTTTACCTCACTATGTCACTAAAGGTATGGTTTGGAAACATGTCCCTTATCCCAAGTCTCCTGTAACACAAAACCTCATTCTGGATTTTAGGGGAAAGTTGAGTACCTCAAGAAGAAGTTTATTGTTACAGTTTTCCAGATTCCCCTTAAGGAATTGTCAGTCATCCTTTCAACTCTTGCTAATACCTTCTCAGGTCTTAAGTTGTGAAGATGTCCAAGGTAGCCAGTATTCAGATTCCTCGAGTCGGTCTCTTGAACCTTAGACTTTTCACGATCCATTTCTGAGGTGGATTGAGCCCTCTCTTGAGAGTATGTCTTGGCATCACTTTTTCCCTCCCACCCGCCTCCATGAGCTAGACCTTACAGTTTCCATTGGTATGATACATTTTCTAACTCATGTTGTTGTTGTGCTTAACTTATCACTATTTTGGCTTATGATGAAGCACAAAGGCAGGTATTGTGGGACGTCGCTGGATGGGTTTCACTGATCATTGACCACATCTAACATCTAGCCAACAGGTAAGTAGGCATTTTGCATCCATTGTATATTACCATCTGCATTGCATGTTAGAATAGTTTGCTTTTACGTTCACACTTATGATTGCTTTATTTCAGTCTTACATACATATATGCTAGGGTGGTATCACCACCCCAAATGGTTACTAATAGCTGCTTTTGAGATCAAGAAGGTTGCAGGTCATGCCAGAGATGTTGAGGTTCTCATGCGCTCTACGGTGAGCACATGTCCTCGAGTTGGAGCCAGATGTTATCCCCACTTTCAGGGATAACTAGGAGATTATGTCTCGAGGCCCACATGTCCTAGACATGGAGTACCAAGAGCCAGATCAACTTAAGCATGGCCCTGGAGGGCCCATCTTTTCTCCCTTTCAGCGCCTCCACTTTGTCAGCAACAACAATAGCATCCATCACCTTCAGCTTGGTCCCGCATCAGAGATGGTTCTTGCTCCATGAGGTAATGTGTCCAGGTATCATGGTATGTGTCACTCTGATCCTCAAAACCTTTGAATATGTGCATTTGATTCCTTTGTTTTTAACGGGTGCTTGGATCTTATGCTTGTCCACTTGACCATGTCTGGGGAGAATGACAAGATGCCCTAGCAAGCTTGTGTCCATAGGTTTTGAGTTGCCACTGGGGGGATTTCTGAAGAGCCATCGTCCGTTCCCGTCACACATACCACTTTCCATCTTGTTTCTCGCTCACCCATCCCGTTACCTTGGTTTGGGCATAGGTTGATTATTTAGGGGTTGTACTTTATCTTGTAGGAAGAGTGGGTTAAAGGCCTGGGGGGTAAAAGTAGCTGACAATAAAAGCCTAATAATAAAACCTTGAGGTGCTTCGCCCAGGGATCCCTGAGAAAGCAATAAAAGGTTTCTCAACAAGAAATAGGGGGGACTCGTAGAAAAATGAATCAAGACTTAGTTGAGGGATGCGGGGTCTCATCACGAGCCAACTCATTACGTCCATGGGTGCGTAACGGTATGACACTACCAACATCTGGTTACCACGCTAGGGTAGTTGCACTTGGTTGTGTTATCGCACATTTTGTAGTTCAGGTCACAGGCTAAAGGATAGGGGACAAACTGGCGCAACAGGAACCTTCCCCACCCAATGTCACCTCGATGGGGAGGTTCTTTCTGTTTAGGGAGGTTAGCCCAGGGGAGACGTCCCCGATAACCTGGGGTTTGAAGAGGCAAAAGATACAAGGTCAAGTTTTAAGAGTTCCCTCCTCGCAGGTTACCACCAGTGTCAGATAGTCCGGCTAATCAGCCAATAAAAGAAGTGTATGCCCTGTTGGAAACACCTGCGCGGAACAAGACGATAGCAAAACAATATATATATTTGCAGGCTATAACGCAAAGGGTTAGTACTTATTTAACTATCTGATTTCATTGAATAAGCAATGCAATAGATACAAGATGAAGTCAATGTTTTGTTAATTAGCCTATGAAAGATTATCAATTCATTAATATCTACCAAGATGACCAAGCCAACAGTGTATCCAATCAATAATTTGTTCAATAAATGCTTGACGTCATCACTCAATTGCTTATATTATACCTTTGCTGC
>SNQJ01S0029456.1:38297-64228 GCA_010110895.2 Picea sitchensis | reverse complement strand
ACAAAGGCTCCCTGGCCTCAATATCGCACGCACTTAAGTTGTTGCGCGCGGTATCCTGAAATGTGCACACTTCCTCATTTTACTACGCAATACATGGGTGCACTGTGCCATGAAAGGTGCATACAAAAATGATATCAAACATCTCACCATCTTAAGTACATTTTCATTTACATCTACAATTGGGTTCGGCCTAGGGATATTACAAAAGGTGTGGATAACTTCTGAGCCCGTAAGTATAGGATTGCACTCATTCTTGAAGAGAATTACCTTGCAAGATTCATAAAAGAAAATGTACCAAAACCTGTAGATGCTACAGCTAAAGAAAAGTACCAGAAGGATATGGTTATGGCCAAAAGAATCATTGCATACTCTATTAAAGACCACTTTATCCCTCAAGTGTTCTCTAAGAATACTCCAAAAGAAATGTTTGATGCCCTAACCAGAATGTATGAAGGAAGGAACATTAACTGGAAGATGAACTTGAGAACCCAACTCAAGAATACAAAGATGCAGAAAGGAGAGATTGTTCATGACTGTTTCTCTAGGGTTTCTCAATTCAAGGAACAGCTAGAAGCAATTGGATACAACCTATATGAAGATGAACTCATAATGACAGCTCTTAATAGTCTCACTAGACCTTGGGATTCCTTCATCCAAATTTTTTCTACAAGAAAGGAGAAACTCCAATTTGACATTCTTTGGGAAGAATGTGTTCAAGAAGAAGCAAGAGTAGCTAACTGAGACGCAGTTCTTTTAAGGGATGAAGATCAAGCCCTAGGTGTTCATGCTAAAGGAGGAAACATAAGGTCTCACTTCAAGAAGGAGACCCATCTACATAAGGAATCTCACCCTCCAAGGAGATTCCAGAAGTTTCATAAAGGTCAAAGAAGAGAAAAGGATTTCTCCTCTTATCAATGTTACCATTATGACAAGATGGGACATATTGCTAAGAATTGTCCATCTAGAAGAGAAGAATACAAGAAGAGAAATAACAAAATACATCATGCCCATGCAGTTGAAGATGATGAACCACCCACAAATATGAGTAAAGAAAAGATTGAAGACTATGTCTTATTCTCTGCCCTCTCAAGATCTGTGTCACCTGGAGAGGACACTTGGCTCATAGATAGTGGTGCTTCTAAGCACATGGTAGGTCAAAGAGACATTCTCTCTAGCCTTACAGAAAAGAACTTTCCCCAGAAAGTTACACTTGGAGATGATTACCAATACCCTATCAAAGGAGTGGGAGATTCCACCTACAAACTTGATTCAAGGACCCCAATGAAGATGAAGGATGTACTATATGTATCAGGTTTGACAAAGAATTTGCTTTCTATCTCAGCTTTAGATAAGAAAGGTTTCAGGGTTGCATTCATAGATGGTGAAATCCTTATGTGGACTAAAGGAAAAATCATAGAAGATGCAATTGTTATTGGAAGAGAAGAAGGTGGCATGTATAAGTTAAAAGGTCACTCAGATGCAGCCTTGACTCACTCCATTGAGAGTCCATGTGAACTTTGGCATAGAAGACTAGCTCACATCAACTACAAAGCCTTACCATATGTAAGCAAAGCAGTTACTGGTCTACCAGATTTCAAAGTTGACCATGAAGGCATGTGCAAGGGATGTGCACAAGGAAAGAACATAAAGAATCATTTCTCGAAGAGCGACAGTAAAGCAGAAGGAGTCTTGGATCTCATCCACTCAAATGTATGTGGCCCAATGCCATCAACCTCTCTTAGTGGGTATGTATACTATGTGTAATTTATTGATGACTATTCGTGCAAGAGTTGGGTTTACTTCTTGAAATAAAAAGATGAAGTGTTTGGAAAATTCAAGGAATTAAAAGCCTTGATAGAGAATCTCTCTAAAATAAAAATCAGGATATTGAGGTCAGATAATAGAGGAGAATACACCTCAAAAGAGTTTGTAATATTTTGCAGAGATGTCGATATTAAGAGGGAGCTCACCACTCCCTAGAATCCTCAAAAAAATGGTGTAGCAGAAAGAAAGACCATAACTATAATGGAAGCAATGAAGACAATGATCCATGATCAAGATCTTATAATGCACTTATGGGAAGAAGCAGCAAGAAYAACAGTATATGTACAAAATATATTATCTCATAGTGCACTTGGGTTCAAAACCCCTGAAGAAATGTTCTCCAAAAAGAATCTAGAAGTAAGCATCTCAATATATTTAGTATTCCAGTGTTTGTACACATTCTGAAAGAGAAGAGAAGTAAGTTGGACTCTTCAGGAAAGAAGGGAATATTTGTTGGATACTGTGAGGTCTCAAACGCCTTCAGAATTTACATATTAGGTTACCATCATATTGAGATCAGCAGAGATGTAACCTTTGATGAAGATGCAGCACTCAAGAAATCAAGGAGATGTCAGCTTGAAGAAGTATATGAAGAAGAGTYTGTAGCTCTCAGAGTTGCAGAACCAGTAAGGGAAGTTAAAAATACCCCTGATGATGAGATTCAAGAAGATCGTGACATGATAGAATCTCAAGAACCTCCCCAGATGGTGATCTCTCACAAGAGAAATCCAGCGTAGGCAAGGGAACTTATTCAATATGGAGAGAATTATGGTGCCTCAGAAGGAACCATGAGAGAAATCAAGAAACCTAAGCCATTCTCCAGTTATATGGATTTGATGTGTGATCTCATAGAAAAGAAGCCTATTTTCTTCGAAGAATCCATTCAGAAGAAAGAATGGGAAGATGCCATGACAGAAGAGTACCAATCAATTATAAAGAATGATGTATGGGAAATAGTTCCCAAACCGAAGAGAAAATATGTGGTAACTTACAAATTGTTATACAAGATAAAAACATGTTGTCGATGGAAGTATTGAAAAACATAAAGCAAGTTTTGTAGCTCGTGGATTTTCTCAAAAGGAAGGCATTGATTATGAAGAGACGTTTTCTCATGTAGCTAGATACACTTCTATCAGAACTATCATAGCTCTTGCAACAAATATGAAGTGGAAGTTACACCAAATGGATGTGAAAACAACCTTCTTGAATGGTGTCATTAAAGAAGAAGTGTATATAGAACAACCTCAAGGGTTTGAAGTTGAAGACAGAAAGACTCATGTTTGGAGGTTGAATAAGTATCTATACGGATTGAAGCAAGCTCCTAGAGATTGGTATGGAAGAATTGACAGTTTCCTGACGAGCTTGGGATTTACCAAGAGTAAAATTGATTCTAACCTTTGCTTCAAGTTTATGAATGATGAACCAATTATATTGTAGTTGTATGTGGATGACTTATTCTTAACTATAGAAGAAAAGTTCATCACTGATTGTAAGAAGAAGCTCGTTGCAGAATTTGAGATGAAATACATAGGCATGATGCACTATTTCTTAGGTCTTGAGGTTTGGCAGAGCCCGGAGAAGATCTTCCTTAACCAAGGGATGTATGCAGTTGAAATACTGAAGAGGTTTGATATGTTGGAGTGTAAATCCATGAGCACACCCATTGAAACAAAGTTGATGCTCCTGGTTGATACTTCATCAGAATTGGTTGATGCTACGTTGTACAGACAGATCATTGGATCGTTGATGTATCTGACAAATACCAGGCCAGATATATGTTTTGTTGTGAACACCTTGAGTCAGTATCTGGTATAACCCAGACATGTTCAACTTGTTGGTGCAAAACATGTGATGAGATACCTTAAGGGTACGTTGGAATTTGGTCTTTATTCTAATGGAGATAGTGACTTTAGACTGATTGGTTATACCAATTCAAATTGGGATGGAAGTGTTTCTGAAAGAAAGAGCACTTCAGGATGTTGTTTCAGTCTGGGGTCAGCCATGACTTCATGGAAGAGTAGGAAGCAATCCAGTATTGCTCTCAGCACAGCAAAAGCGGAATACATTGTTGCATGTTCCGCCAGTTGTGAAGCCATATGGCTTCGGAAGTTGTTAACAGGTCTATTTGATCTAGAGATCGAAGAAACCGTGATTCTATGTGATAACCAGAGTTGCATAAAGATGACAGAGAACCTTGTGTTCCATGACAAGTCAAAGCACATAGAAATCTGGTATCACTACATTCGTGATATGGTGCAGAGGGGAGATATAAATCTCCAATATGTTGGCATAGATGAGTAGGTTGCAGATGTGTTGACCAAGCCTTTGTCTCGAAATCCCATCCTAGGAAGCCAACCAGTTAAAGTAAATCTATCTTATCCAGTAGCATAGTTTCAACCACACTTTCGAGAAAAGCTTGGTATAGTCCGAAAGGATCTCCCTCGAAAGGGGGAGTGATGTTGATGATATTGTGGTATCCTGACCAACAGTGGATAGCTCAGTAGGATTTTATATCCTGGGGGATTGATCATCCCTAGACATATCCTAAAGGTTCAGTAAGGACGTCTGTTAGAGTACTTGTGCATGTAAATGCTAGTTGTGGCCAGTAGTGGTAGATCCGTTAGGATTTTTATAACCCTAGGGAATCTTATGATTCATGGGCATATCTCGAAGGTCCGGTAAGGACGGTCTGTCAGAGTACCACACAGTAGCTCCATTAGTATTTTATATCCTAAGGAATCTTATGATTCCTAGGCAGATCCCTAGGGACTATCAGAGTACCACAAAATGTTGTTGTTACAACTGCCTCATTTTGTTGCCCTATGATGATGATGATGATGGTGTTGTTTCTCCAGCCTCGCGTTGTGATGATATTTCTCCAACCTCGTGTTGTTGATGATGATGTTGTTGATGTTGTTATTATATATTTATGTTAATTAATGTTGATGTTTCAGGTTCCAACTTCATGTTGTGAATGATGATGATGATACTCCAGCTCTATGTTGTGAATGATGATGATGATACTCCAGCTCTATGTTGTGAATGATGATGTTATTGATGATGAGAAAAACTTTTGATGATTTATAGATATGTCAGTTAGTGTTTCAGATGATGTTGATGTTGTTTCCCTCTGTCTCCCCTGATGATGTTGTAGAATACACTTCTTGTTAAGGGGGAGTGTTGAAATATTGTAACTGCAAAGAATATTCTACTTATTATTGAGTTATTATATTATATATCAATCCCCTTTTGTGGATTGATCATGTCAAGATTTATATAAGACCAAATCCCCTTTTGTGGATTGGTCAAACCCTAATTATATGCTACTAATTAAGAAGTTGACCCCCGGGCCTAATTAAAGTGGCTTTATCCACTAAGTGAAGAATTCATCCCTACTTGATGAAGGAACATCACCCTAGCACCTGCTAGCCAGTATAAATAAGAGTGGAGGGCGCCTCATTAGCTCTCTCACTCAAGTCACTCATCTAGTGGGCAGGTTTGAAGGAAGTTGCAGTTGTCGGAAGAAGGAAGAGAGAGGCGCATTGCTCAGCGTTGGATATTCTCTTATGTTTGATTTATTATCTTGGCATTGTATTGGCAATCTATATTAAGGAAGTTTTTGTTGGTTTTTCCCCCCATGAGGGTTTCCCAGGATAAATGTTGTGTACCTTGTGATTGTGTATATTTCAGTGATCCTGCATATGCTATTATTGTCTAGTAAATTGAAAAGAACTTAATAGTTTCTCTAAAGTTTACATAATTAAAGATATTTTGTTTGTACATAACTAAAAGAAGAATTTACTTTCCATCTCTGCTTTAGAAGATAAGGGCTTTAGGGTATCTTTTGTGGATGGCCAAGTTATTTTATGACCCAAGAGTTCAAGCAATTATAAAGCTACCGTGATTGGTGTATGGGAGGGAGGACTATATAAATTGAAGGGACACCAAGAACAAAGCCCTTGTACACAACAGTGTTAGCTCAAGTGAGCTATGGCACCGAAGACTTGTCCACGTAAACTATAGAGCACTATTGATATTGGGAAAGATGGTTACATGTCTACCTGACATTCAAGTAGAATGAGATGGAGTATGCAAAGGTTGCGCACTTGGAAAGAATGTCAAGGGAAGATTTACTAGCAGTGACAACAAGTCCAAGGGTATCTTGGACATCATACACTTCGATGTATGTGGATAGATGATGATGTCATCCTTAGGAAAATTTGTATACTATGTCTTATTCATTGATTACTATTGTCGAAAGACATGGATCTACTTCTTGAAAACAAAAGATGACATCTTCAAGAAGTTTTAGGAATTCAAGGCTTTAGTTGAAAATCTCTCTGAAAGGAAGATTAAAGTCTTGAGATCTGATAATGGAGGTGAGTACACCTCAAAGGATTTTAAACACTTCTGCAGAGAAGCGGGGATTAAGAGGGAGCTAACAACTCCCTATAACCCCCAAAAGAATGGGGTTGCAAAAAGAAAGAATATATCCATTGTAGAAGTGACAAAAGTGATGATCCATGATGAGGGCATACCCATGCACTTATGGGAAAAAGCTTCCAGTATAGTTGTGTATGTCCAGAAAAGAAGTCCTCACAAGATATTGGGGAACAAGACACCAAAAGAGGTGTTCACTAGAAAGAAACTAGAAATCAGTCACTTGAGAATTTTTGGTTGTCCAGTATTTATACATGTTCCAAAGGAGAAGAGAACAAAGTTGGAACCTTCAGGAAAGAAGGGAAGATTCATTGGATATAGTGAGACTTCGAAGGCTTACATAATATACATTCCCAGGAAGAGACAGATTGAGATTAGTTGTAATATAACATTTGATGAAAATGAAACCTTCAGAAGATCAAGGGAGTCTCACATGGATGAGGACCGAGAGGAGCATGAGGCTCCAAAGGAAGCAGTCATGGAAGACTCTACACCAGAGGAACCCATTCCAGAAGTTTAGAATGAGATGGTAGAGTCAAAGAGACCCATAGATCCACCCAGAGAAGTTGTAGTCACTAGGAAGAGACCATCTTGGCTCCGGAACACCTTGCAGGAAGTTGAAGGACATGTAGCTACCAAAGTCTCTTTTAGAGAGAGCAAGAGACCATATAAGTTTTTCAGCTATGTGGCACTGATGAGCAACATCATTGATTCAGAACCTTCCACCTTTTAAGAAGTTGCTAAGAAGAAGGAATGGAAGGATGCCATGATGGAGGAGTATCAGTCCATCATGAAGAATGATGTGTGGGAGGTGGTTCTGAGACCAGAAGGGAAGTCAATAGTGACTTCCAAATGGATCTACAAGATCAAGCATGTTGCAGACGATAGCATAGAGAAGTACAAGGAAATATTTGTGGTTATAGGATTCTCCCAGGGAGAGGGAGAAGACTACGATGAGACATTTTCTCCTATAACAAAGTGCACTTCCATTAGATCGATGATTGTGATTGTTTTCGCAATGGATTGGAAATTACACCATATGGATGTCAAGACTGCTTTCCTGAATAGTGTAATAGAGGAAGAAGTGTACATAGAGCAGCCACAAGGTTTTGTGATCCATGGGAAATAATCCCATGTTTTCATATTGAAGAAGGCATTGTACAGATTGAAGTAGGCACCTAGGGCATGGTATGTCATGATAGATAGCTACCTGATGAGCTTGGGATTTACCAAGAGCGATGTGGATCCCAACCTTTACTATAAGGTTGATAATGGATGTCTGATGATCTTGGTTCTATACGTGGATGACATGTTTCTGACAAGAGATGTGAAGCTCATAGTTGGGTGCAAGAGGGAGCTCGCTTCAGAGTTCGAGATGAAGGATCTAGGTTTGATGCATTACTTCTTGGGATTGGAGGTGTGGCAGAGATCAAAAGAGATTTTCCTTAGCCAAGGAAAATATAATGTTAAGATCCTGTAGAAATTTGAGATGGTGGACTGCAAGTCCATGGCCACACCCATGACGATAAATTTGAATCTACTGAGTGATTTATCTTCAGATTTGGCGGATCCCATGATGTATAGATAGTTGATTGGATCCTTTATGTACCTGGTTAACACCGGGTCAGACATATGTTTTGCAGTGAATTCCTTGAGTCATTGCATGGTTGAACCTATACATGTACATTGGATGGCAGCAAAACATATGTTGAGATACCTACATGGTACGATTGGATATGGATTGAGATATGTCTTGGGTGGAGATGTGAAGCTGCAGGGATATACAGACTCTGACTTGGCAGGGAGTGCAGTGGATTGGAAGAGTACTTCTGGATGTTGCTTCATTTTGGGATTAGGTATGATCTCATGGTTGAGCATGAAGTAGACATCATTGGCACTTAGTATAGTAGAGGCAGAGTATATCATAGCTAGTGTGGAAAGCCATGAAACAGTGTGGCTTCGGAAGTTGTTTGCAGGGATATTTGATCTAGAATTGGAGCCAATTTTGATACATTGTGACAATCAAAATTGTGTAAGGATTTCAGATAACCTTGTCTTTCATAACAAGTCAAAGCACATAGAGATCAAATATCATTACATCTGAGACATTGTGTAGAGAGGAGCTATAGAGCTCTAGTACATATCCACGGATGAGAAGATAGCGAAAATTCTCACCAAGCCTCTGTCTAGAGTGAAGTATGAGTACTTCAAAGACAAACTTGGCATGATGCAGAATGTCCACCCTCGTTGAGAGGGAGGTGTGTTGTTTCTTCTCATGTTGGCTAACCCCTCTGGCCAAGGGTTCCCTAGATTAGTCATTTGAGGTGACTAAGGGGGTAATGCATTGTTGGATCTAATGAGAGAAGAAGCATCACACGCATAGTCGTGAGGACTATGGGAGTAGCTTTGTGCTACTAGATGGGACTATGACTATGATTGATGGCATTGTAGTAGTTGTGTGCTACTAGCCGATTGATACATAGTTATAGAGACATCAACTATGACTATGGTTGATGGAATTGTAGTAGTTGTGTGCTACTAGATGATTGTTGCATAGTTATAGAGACATCGACTATGACTATCGTTGATGGCATTGTAGTAGTTGGGTGCTACTAGCTAATTGTTGCATAGTTATAGAGGCCATGACTATGGTTGATGGCATTGTAGTAGATGTGTGCTACTAGGTGATTGTTGCATAGTCATGGGGAGTGCATATTATGATTATGGTTGATGGCATGGTAGTAGTTGTGTGCTACTTGTTGATTGTTGCATAATCATAGACTGTTGGACTGCATTGTGGTAGCTTGTGTAGCTACTAGTTGATTGCAGGATAGAGACATTGTGTCTCTGGAAAGTAGTTATGCGCTACTTGGAGTGGTTTTTTACCACCGGATAGTAGTTTTGTACTACTATGGATCGGCACAATCATGTTCTACTGGATGGCATTGTAGTAGATGTGCGCTACTAGTTGATTTCCATGGATATTACCAATTCATATTGGGAGTAGTTGTGTGCTACTTGATTGTGGAGACTGTGACAGATGATTCAAGCTATCGATAGCATTGTAGTAGTTGTGTGCTACCAGTTGATTGCAAAGTAGTCAGTGGACTACTAGATGAAGACATCGTGAAAGATACCTCCCTATCTAAGAGGGAGTGTTGATGTTTTGGTAGTTGCAGGAGGAACTTTCCTTTAGATGACCTTTCTTAGATGAAGAGAAGATTATGGAAGTCCATGAAGACCATTAAACAGCAAGAAGGATACCAAGAAGAGAAGTCGGCCACACGGAAAAGAATAAAGTAAAAATAAGATTCCCAGAAAAAAAAAGTCGGCCAAGGCAGTTGACTTGAAGACTATAAATAAGGAGGACGTCTAGCTCATTTGGACACACTCACAACACACTCTTCTCATTGAGAAAAAGGTGCATAAGTCTGAGGAGGAAGAGGAGACGCAAAGCTGGGGTCTTTGGTTATTCTTGGTGGCTACTTTATCTTGTGCGCTATCTCTCTAAGGAGGTGCGCTCTTCTTGTATTGTGTTGTTGCTGCAGTTGTGAGCACTAGAGGTGTGCTAGCCTAGTGCTAGGGTTTATATCTTGTCTGTGGCTCTTAAGAGTTGGTGAATGGTTGGGCGTTGTGAACGGAATCTATCTAAAGGTTGTTGGGTTTTTTCCCCGTTTGGGGTTTTCCCAAGATAAATCTCTTATATTCTTTTATGTCTCTTGTTTATGTTGCTACTGCTCAGTTCATTATATATATATATATAATAATCTATTTTTAAGGTCACGGCCAAGCCAGACACCAAATTGGTGTATGAGACCTCCTTGTTTGTGGGTCAAGGGACCCCCTCCACCCAGCAATTTGACTGGTAAAGTCTACAGAGGTATACATACCCTACCCCCCTCTGGATTTGAACATGTGACCTCTTAGGAGGAAACACATGTTCTTAACCATTAGGCCCACTCAAGCTGTATATGTTAATGCTAATGAAGTAAAAGAACACGGGTAACTCTAATGCTTTGTAAATAAGGAAAATCTAACAAGGAGGAGCAACACTATACTGGGGGAATCGGAAACGCGCAGTTCTCATACTCGTGTGACACAAGGTCGATACCCGTCTACTACCACTATAACCCCAGGTGTGTCACACAACCCGCAAGCATGGAGCACAAGTAAATCGGGGTGAGAATCGAACTTGAGACCTCCTTTACATATTTCCTTCCATTTACACGACACTTGCCAATCGGTCTACACCCCTGCGGGCATTATTTTTTATTTGTTAAGCACATTGAGCCTACTCTTTTTTCCAAGAATCTGGAAGTTATTCCATCCTTGACTAAATTTTTCTTTTTGGTTTTCAAATAAGCTAAGGCTTCAAACCCGACCACTACTTAGGTAAAGGGATGTAAGGCAAAGGGGTAGCTTGAGCCCCACTCTATGTCTACTGTGAAAATAAAACATGGAAAGGAGAGGGGACCCTACTAGAAGACATAATCATTACCATTGAAATGTTGTGGTAGATAAAGGATCAATTCCATTGAATTCACTATGCTTATCTATAACACATTATACCATGAGCTCTTTTTAAATGCTTTTTGGTTGAAAATGGGTGCAAATGCCTCGTTATAATTGTTGAAACTTCATTTTCGAAGTAATGTTTTAGCATGATTGGGTCATCCATACATTCCATATGATCTCCTAGTCCTTCATTTTGAACTCACACTGAAGGAAGGAAGTATTGGACCATCCTAGTTTTTAGCAAAGTGTTTGTCTCACAATTTTGTATCATGCTATCTTGCCATATCCATGGTTGTCTAAGAAACACAATCTACACTAAGCCCTAAGGATGACGATGATCGTGCCATCCATGTCTTGACTTTAAATAATAACCACTTATTTGCACCTTAAATGGTCAATTATTGGGACATCGATTTCAACATTAATGTCCTCTACAAATAGACTCACCCTTGCAATCACCATCCACCATTATACCTTAAATTTTGATTCATCGTCATGATACTAATATTCATGACTTCATTGAATAGTTGTTTTTCTATAAAGGTTCCACTTCATTTTTACCATGAAATTTCATAGGCTTTCATTTTCTTTGATTTGTAACAGCCAACAATTGTTGTTGCATTTTGGATTAGATTTCATTGTAAACATCCAATTCAAAAGCTTCTTGTGTTGTTTGGACCAAGATCCTAAGTATAATTATGTTTCCTATAAATTTTCTTTCAAACACCTCTTATAATGCATTCAATAACATCTTATGATCTTCTTACTTCAATTACTTGGGTGTTTTCTTTCCATCTCCTTACCTTCTAGTTCTTTACGGAGTTTTCATGAAGAGATTGTAACAATTTATTTTATTCTTTAGTGATTTGTTCAAGCTTACAGAGTTGATTGATTAGGAGGTACAATCTTCTTTTTTGTTTTCAATAGTTAGCTTAGAAGGCACAATCTTCTTATCTCTGCTAGAAGTTTGAATTGCAAATGACTATGTTGTCTTCATATTGTTCTACAAAGTTCATTTCCTACAAATTTTAAGCTAAGAAGCTCCTTCGACATTCAAAAAAATTAAAGTTTTGCACAATCATTGTCTCCTCAACTGAATCCCAGCACACAAATTGAAAATCCCTTAATCAAAGGTAGAAAATAATAACTTCTTTATTTTACAAGTTGCGTTAATGATGTAGCAGTCGATGATAGCATTCAACCTCTAAAGTTGATCTTTGAATGTTCTTAAATTGTAAATAAATGTTGTTATTGCTTTTCCATATCTCCTTGTTTTCTCTATTTACATTCTTAAAAAACAAATATGTGTATGTGAAAGAGAGACTCTCTTTGTTTTCTCTATTAAAATCATTTTAAAAAAACAATATTTGCATATGTGTTTATGGTGTGTATACACTAGACAAAGACTCACATGTATTTGTTTATCTATTTGCAATTTTCTTCAAAAACCAATGTTTATATAGGAAAGTGTTTATGTCAAACCAATGTTTATATGGGAAAGTGCTTATGTCTGACGCGTGAATTGTTAGGGTCCTAACCCGCACATAGGTAGAACAATATATTTGGATGTAATAAAGGTCAATATTAATAAGGCCTTGCAATAAAATAGAATAAGTCGAATGTAAGAAGATCTAATAGAAACTTTCGCTTCTAGAAGGATCTTCCTCTAGATGCTTCTTTTGATAGACATATTTAATATAAATAGGAGTCGAGGGTATGAGAACCCTAGCTTGGATATTATTGTAATAGAGCTATGCTCGACTGGAGGATGCCCCCTCGAAGAGGCCCGTGAACATTGCTCTCAAAATCAAAGTGTTATTTCTGTTGTTATTCTTATATCATTCCAGTGTTATTGTGGTGATTGTTCAGGTTATATTGTTGTTATTCTGCGATTTCTAGCATTTTATTTATGTTCTACATACTTTTTATATCTGGTATATTACAAGTGGTATCAGAACACTTTCCTTGGCAGAAATTGTGGGTTAATTTTTTTTTTCCAGGGTAGAGACCTATTATGGCGTCTTTAAGCCACAGAGATCTGTCGTTACGCGCATAAACCCGCGGCTAAGGGATTCATACACGCAAAAAATACAAGTGGTTCTTAAACGCACATATGTTGGCCACTCTTGTAACCCCTCTTGGTACCCCTTCGAGTGGTAGCGCATCAGACAGCGCTTGTTTACAGATCGGCCTAGATTTTTTGGAGCCCTCTTTAGATAAATCAATCGGCCGCCTGACTGCTATAGTGCCACCGAGAACAGCACTTGGGAAGATACTCTCTAGTACCTTGGTAGTCGGGTAATACGGCTACGGGCACGATCTAGCCTCCTTAGTTAGTGCCCTGGGCTATTGGGTCGAGTACTACTATTGGACCCCGCACATATATCAGAGAGCTATAGCACAGGACAAACTCTTGTCTGTAGAACCCTTGAATACCTAACCCTGGGGGACAGAAACATAAACAAAGTAAAACAGACAAGATCTATTTCCACGTAACTGTGTTCGGGTTGTCAAATCACTACACATTTCTTCATGGTTAATCATTTGGGAATTTCATCATTGTAGTATCCTTCAGACCGGAGTATAACTCCACAGGTGTAAAAAAAAGTCTAGAAATTTTTTCACCATTATTTGAGACCCATTCCATTGGATTCATCTCTTCGCCCTTATCACATTCATACATATCATTTTTCGGCAAAATATTTTACCCCACCCGCCCCATTTCGGTTCCCTCGTCATCATGGCCCATACCCGTAGCCAAGACTTGGAAGCTCGCTTCAATACCTTGCAATCTAATCTCACCAAGACCCAACAAGAAGTGAAACAACTCAGTGCCAATGTTGTCGCCATCAATACAACCATGAAATCCTCAATGGAGGAAATCAAACAAGACCTGACCACCCATCTTGAATCTGTCTTTTCGACGCTCTGCGCCAAGCTGCATATCCCTACAGACAACCTTTTATCTGACCCACCTTCACATACTGAAGCTGAAAATTCCCCTCATTCCCATAACTTTCAGCACCGTCACTTTCAACGTGACCTACGCCTTCCGCAAGTGGATATGACCAAATTTGATGGCTCGGATCCCACTGGTTGGGTAACCCAAATGGAACATTATTACTCTTTATACGACATTACAGATGACTTGGCCAAACTCCGGTATGATGTTCTCCATCTAAATCAAGAACGTTGGCAATGGAGAAAAACTTCTCGTCAAAGGTATATTGCTTGGACACACTTTGTGACAGCGCTTTATGAACGCTTTAACACTGACACCAACCATTTGGGTCGTTTGACAAAGTTGAAACAATCAGGAACACTGGAAGACTTTATAGTTGCTTTTGAGCGCCTGACTTTTCAGATGGAGGGCATGTCTGATGCCTTTTTCCGAGAGTGTTTTATCAGTGGCCTCAAGGATGAGATTCAGGGCCATGTCCTCATGGCTCGGCCTCAGAGTTGGGTGGAAGCTACTAAAAGAACTAAAGAAGCACAACAGGTTGTATCTTCTAAAAATCGGAAACCCTCCTTTATCCCTCGCACTAAACCAATAAATCCCACTACTCCCTCCGCTCCACTAAAGATCCAAAAATTGACCAAGGATGAAATGGTCGAACGCCAACTCAAAGGCCTTTGTTATAATTGTGATGACAAATATTTCTCAGGGCACAAGTGTAAGGAACAAAATCTTTTTATGGCCATCTCGGAGGATATTTCGGAAGAGGAGGTTGAAACTCCCCTGGTGTCTGAGTCACCTGAAACCACTGACATCACCCCTCCCTCAGACCCTCCTGAAGTAGAACCGATCATTTCCCTAAATGCTTTCACTGGCTTCTCTGCTCCCCAAACCCTCAAGCTAATCGATTACATCAAGCATAGGAAGGTCATCATTCTGGTTGATAGTGGAAGCACCCATAATTTTATTCATTGCCGCATTGCCCAAGAAACTCATTGCTACATCCATGCAGCCAATAATTTCCCAATCATGATTGTCAATGGTGGCTCCATGAAATGTGGAGGGTGTTGTGAAAATGTGTGCCTCTAAATTGGTGACTACCACCTGAAATCTCATATGTTTGCTATCAACATGGGTGGTTTTGACATTGTGTTGGGTGCAGACTGGCTAAGGACTTTGGGTCCCATTCTCATGGATTTTAAGGAATTAACCATGCAATTTGACCAGAAGGGTCAACAATATAAGTTCCAAGTCATCATCATCGGTTCACCTGAGATCATTAGTTCCCATAGCATGGAAAAGTTGCTCAAAAAAGGTCATTCTGGTGTTATTGCCCAACTCCATGCCATACAAGCAACAAAGACACCCTCGATGTCGCAAGACCTCCAATCCATCATTTCTAAACATCAAGTGGTATTTTCCACTCCCCTGGGACTCCCTCCTTCCCGTGGTGTTCATGATCATTCCATTCCCCTTGTACCAGGAAGTCTTCCTCCCAATATTCGTCCGTATCGTCACCCCTTTTCCCAAAAAAATGAAATTGAAAAAATGGTCCAGGAACTCCTTAACGCAAGCGTTATCCGCCCTAGTACGAGCCCCTACTCTTCTCCGGTGGTCATGGTCCTGAAGAAAGAAGGTTCTTAGCGAATGTGTCATGACTTTCGTGCCCTCAACAAACTTACCATTAAAGACAAATTTCTCATTCCTGTCATTGATGACCTCCTAGATGAATTGAGTGGCGCCCAATTCTTTACTAAACTTGATCTTCGTTCTGGCTACCACCAGATACATATGAAAGAGGCAGACATTCCCAACACTGCCTTTAGAACTCATGAGGGCCACTATGAGTTTTTGGTCATGCCCTTTGGCTTGTGTAATGCCCATTCCACCTTCCAAAGCCTCATGAATCATGTCTTTCGTCCTTTTCTCCATCATTTTATCTTAGTTTCCTTTGATGATATCCTCATCTATAGAAAAACCTAGACAGACCATCTTGCTCATGTGGATCGAGTTCTCCATCTACTCTCTCAGCACCAACTTTTCCTGAAATAGTCTAAATGTGATTTTGGCGCCTCAGAAGTCGAGTACTTGGGTCAACTGGTTGGCATGGACAGCGTTAGGGTGAATCCTAAAAACATTGAAGCTATGCAAGACTAGCCTGACCCAAAGACTCTCAAAAGCTTGCGTAGATTTCTGGGCTTAACAGGTTATTATCGCAAGTTTGTTAAGAATTATGGAAAGATTGCAGCGCCTCTCACTGCACTCCTAAAAAAGAACTCTTTCACTTGGACTCCAGCAGTTGCTTAAGCTTTTCAAACCTTGAAGATGGCCATGTGCACCACTCCAGTCCTGGCCCTTCCTGATTTCACAAAGACCTTTGTCTTGGAATGTGATGCTTCAGGGAAGGAATTGGTGTTGTTTTGTCTTGGAAACGTGATGTCAGGAAAGGATTTGGTGTTGTTCTTATGCAAGAGAATTGGTTGTTGGCCTTTACCAGCAAGCAATTGTCCAAGCAAATCAAGTAACCAATCTATGAAAAATGTTGGTTATTTTGCATGTTGTTGATCTATGCATGCCTTTATCTATTGGGGCAACGCTTCCAAAATTAAGACAGACCATCAAAGCCTCGGGTACTTTCTCTCGAACAACGATTTCATCCCCAAAGCAACAAAATGGGTGACTAAGCTCTTTGATATGATTATGAGATCATTTACAAGAAAGGTAAAGATAATGTGGTTGGGTGGATGCACTTTTCAAAAATAAGGAAGATGACTCCGATCCCCTTTTTCTCTTTCTTCATTGTACCATATTGGCATTAGCTCCAAGTCGTTCGCCAGGAATGGCTACACGATCCCAAAAGTTCACATCTGATCCAATAATTGCAATCCAATGCTTTAGCTTCCCTAGGGTACTCTTGGCTCCATGATGAGCTTCGATACAAAGGTCGTTTGTATTTAAGTAAACAATCAAAACTTAAATCCACGATACTTTATGAGCTTCATGCTACACCCACAACTGGACACTCAGGGTTTACCAAACCTATGACAAGGTCAAACGTTCTTTTTTCTATGATGGTTTGAAACAAGACATTCGTAATTTTTTCGTTGAATGTGATGTGTGTCAACACAACAAGGGCGAAACAGTCAAATCTTCGGGCACACTACAACTGCTTTCGATTCCACCTGCTATTTGGAGGGATATCTCTATGGATTTTATTACAGGCTTACCCAAATCGGGAAATAAATCAGTCATCATGGTGGTTGTTGATCGTCTTTATAAGTATGCTCATTTATGTGCTATTCAACACCCATTTACAGCATCAATGGTGGCTCAACTTTTCATGGATCAGGTCTTCAAGCTTCATGGCATGCCACATTCTATTGTTTCTAAACGCGACCCAACTTTCACCAACAAATTTTGGCAAGAACTGTTCAAGCTACAAGGCACCCAATTGCATCTCAGCACAGTTTATCATCCCCAGACTGATGGTCAAACGGAAGTTGTCAACAAGTGTTTGGAAACATATTTGAGGTGTTTTTCCTTGGAAAAGAAAAATCAGTGGGCTCAATGGTTACCCCTAGTTGAATGGTGGTACAACACTTCATACCATACAGCTACACGCATGACTCATTTTGAAGCGGTATATAGACAAAAGCCACGTTCAGATCTCTCATACTTACCGGGTGTCTCGAAGGTCCAGGCAGTTGACCAAACGCTTATAATTCGAGAGGCTATTCTCCGTACCCTCAAAGAGAATTTGGTCATGGCACAGAATCGCATGAAACAACAAGCAGATCAAGGTCGCTTTGAACGTCAATTTGCAGAAGGGAATCAGGTGTTTCTTCGACTGCAACCTTACAAGCAAAATTCCTTCAAGGTCGAGCATTGTCAGAAGCTAGCGCCCAAGTTTTATGGTCCTTATACTGTTCTCAAGCGTGTGGGACAGGTGGCCTATCAGTTAGCTTTACCTAGTCATTCTAAGCTACATCATGTTTTTCATGTTTCATGCTTAAAGAAAGTGATTGGAACTAAGTGTCAAATTCAAACCAGCATTCCCGAGTTAGATGAAGAAAGATCCATTTGGCTACAACCACAAGCAGTTTTGGACCAACGTGAGCAGCATCTGCGTCAGAGAACCATCAAGGAAGTGTTAGTCCAGTGGAAATATACAACTCCAACAAATGCCACTTGGGAACCAGCTACCATTCTGCAGCAGTTTCCACATCTCAAACTTTGAGGACAAGGTTGTTTTTAAGGGAGAGGATATGTTAAGGTCCTAACCCGCACATAGGTAGAACAATATATTCGAATGTAATAAAGGTCAATATTAATAAGGCCTTGCAATAAAATAGAATAAGTCGAATGTAAGAAGACCTAATAGAAGTTTTCACTTCTAAAAGGATCTTCCTCTAGATGTTTCTTTTGATAGACATATTTAGTATAAATAGGAGTCGAGTGTATGAAAACCCTAGCTTGGATATTATTGTAATAGAGTTCTACTCGACTAGAGATTTCCCCCTCGAATAGGCCCATGAACATTGTTCTCAAAATCAAAGTGTTATTTATGTTGTTATTCTTATATCATTTCAGTGTTATTGTGGTGATTGTTCTGGTTATATTGTTGTTATTCTGTCATTTATAGCATTTTATTTCTATTCTGCATACTTTTTATATCTAGTATATTACATGAATCCTCCTTTGATGATATATTTTTATCATAATAACAAACCAAAATTTGTTTACTCCACATCAACTTCAAAACTTTGCAACAACATCAAATATTGACTTTAACTCTGGATGGTTCTAGTTCAAAATGACAACAAAGGACCAAATGAAAGAAAAAATTAGAACAAAATAAACAATATTCCACGGGTAGTAACAATAGCATCAAAGACCAAAGTACACTACATTCTACCATATTTTTAGTCTATCACAGTGGTCTAGTGACAATTTTGAGTGATTGTTATGATAATGACACGAGGTCAAATCTAGTCTATCACACACTGGTCTAGTGGCAACTTGGAGTGATTGTTGTGATAATAACCAAAGGTCAAAACTTGATAGACATACTCCTCCCTCGCATGGGGTTTGTTGAATGTGATTATTGACTATATATGATGTAGTCTTTACACAGATTCATATATGTCACCTGCAAGGTACCAATAATGCCTCAAATGAAGGAAGGTGAAAGGTGGGTCAGACTTATTTCTGAATTTACCATAAAAAAAAGGCGAATTCCATTAAAAACAAACATTCTACAATATTTATCTCGATCCCTATCACTCATTGCTTCTTGATAAACAATATGTATATATAAGAATGCTTGTGAAGTATTTAATATCTCACATTCCATCAATCTTGTTCTGGTAATCTTGTTCTATTAGAGTCCAAGTACAACAACACATTGAACAATAAGGCTGGAATCAATACAAAGGTAAGACTAGACTCAAAAGAATGACATTTATGTTACAAAACCATAGCATCTAAGCCGATATAATTATAGCCCCTAACCTCAAACGCCATCAATCTCCTCATAAAATGCAAATTTTATATTTTACACATTCAAGCAGAGTGCTGGTCGCATTCTTCAAGTAATGTTCATATTGTCTGAAAAAAATTCTGAGAATTCTACCATCATCCCCTCTTATGTATCAGCTCAACTATCTGAGAATTCTACCATCATCCCTATGTTATCAGCTCAACTATCTATGTTTAACATACTAGTATACAAGATAAGCAAAGATTTCTACAGGTTTTAATTGACATGTTATCAGTGCTTTGGGGTAACCATGTGCTGAAGTTTAGAACCTGGCATTTAGTGTTAGCTTCTTCACTCATGATTCATGAAAGAGATGAGGAAAAACAAGACATGCATGTTATATATACGTGAAAAGTTTAATTGTGTGTTTAAATATTTGTTCAGGTGGGGTTGTACCCTAATTAACTAAATTCCCACCTTACTAAAGGGGCACATTTTTCATAGACATGTCACTGTATCATTAAAGGCCACAAATCAATGCCAACCCTCCCTCTTCTAAATTTAATGGTATGTGAGAGCATTTTATAATAAGACCCCCAAATTTGTCTACCATTCTTAAATTAGGAGAAATATCTCTTGGATATCTCTACCCCTTTGGATATAATAGGAGTAAGGTCAATAGGACCATATTCCTTTAGAACAAAACTATTTGTGATCATCACCATTTTGGAAGTAAATCCATGCTTATATGGAATGCTCACAGTGTTTCTATCAGATGCTTAGTACTTAGGTTAAATATAGTGATTTTAGGTACTGAAAAGCAAATTTAGATTGATGAAAACGCAGCCAATAACAAAGGAGAATACATGTACAAAGGAATACATGGACAATTCCTGTCCTGTCACTGTCTTCAACTAACAAACCAAGGACAACCCAAGCTTCTTTGTCTTGCCTAATATTGACTTCTACTACTGAACCGTCTGGACTATGATTTTTACAATCGTTTGTCTTTATTTCCTTTCATTCATGAAATGCCAAACAATGAAGCAAGAAAAAATCAATCCCTTGAAATCAAGAACTAATTGCTTAGCTGTTCGTAAACAAAAGTAGCATAGTCTCTATTTGAGTGAAATATGTGCTCAACCTCACGACTGGTTATCGTTCAAAGGTTTTCGGGCCACGAAAAAGTACATAGGTGTAAAAATCTCTTTCCTGCACCAAGAATAAACTACTAGTTAGACAAGAAAAAATTGGAATATGTTTTTGGATGTAGTAATAAATCTTGAATTAATAAAAATGCTCTCAGATACGTCTTGGCAAGCTAAAGATTATCATGATAACAATCCAATAGATGAAACAGTCATGCCCTAATATTAGAAGCCATTTTTTTCAATCACCTAGAAATTTTAATATCAAGATTATACAAGTGAACGAAAATTTTGACATTTTAATTAATACAAAAAAGAATGTCCTCTTTTTCTCCATTGACACATTCTGCTCATAAAATAGAAGGTGTTCGCAAAAGGCTGCACATCTACTTTGAATGATCCCCTCCTGTAGGGGTTATTAATCCAGAATAGCATAAGTTTACAAAGAGCAGAAACAGGCACATGCTACAATATCCACAATAAGCTAAGACACCCAAAATAGAACACAGATGCACCTAATTCCCATATAGAATAGAGCAGCAGGCACTTATACAATTGATTCATCGAGAAATCACATTGGTCTTAACGCTATCCCATCATCTCATTAAGGGTTATGGAAATCGCCATTACTAAGAAAGCCCTATATGCATTTACAGGAGCCGAAGAATAGCGGCAATAACCAATTGGGAAAAAGTTATAATGTACATGCGTAACTCCCAAACTATCAACCATATCACTGGCAACCGGCATATCAAGGTTGAAATCATACAAAAAGAGAACAAACGAGCTAGAAACAAGGTGAGGAGCCACAAAATTTAGTAGATGCACGATTAAAATGTGTGATATTAACCAGTTTCCAGTAGGATGGAGTATCAACCATAATTTTTACAGATGGCACACACTGCAGAATGACCAAATTTTATTCATAATTTTTGACAGACGGCATGCACCACAGAATGACCAAATTTGATATCACTTTGCAAAATAAAAAGGGAAAAGATAAGATAAGATAATATTATTAAAGTTCACCAAATGAAAGCAGCTCCTATTGCAACTATCAAAAACAGAAAAAAGCCAAGTACAAAGCTAAAGAAGAGACATTTCTGATGAAAATCCTAAAACGTGAGATCTTTTGAAGGAAGAAAAGAAGGGTGTTCAATGGTTGTTTCAAACTCCTTTGGATGCTTGGCAACACATCATTGTCATGGTTGTTTCAAGATAAAGGAGCACGTCATTGTCAGGTGGTCGATATATTGAGATCAAAGGGAGACGACATTATCTATATCAAGATTCGGTTTGGTTCTCTGCTACCTTCTTTTGCTTTCCAAATCAGAGTTGTATGGCTCTATAAATATAAGAGGTGATCACCCTTAGATGATATATCGATGTGACACCAAGTTTCTAGCATGAGGGAACACAAGAAAGGGGAAATGCATCCAGAGGTCGTGTGGAGACACTCCCCAAATTCTAGAAAACCCTAAAAAAATAAAAATTTAAATATATGAGGAACAATGATAAATCACAAACATAAACAATGAAAGCATAAAAAAATATTCATATTCACTTTAGGGTTTTATTTTTTCGTGTTTCTAAAAAGAATATTGACTTTTTCTAATACCGTGGGGAAAAAATTGTTGGGGGATGCTGAGGAGCCCCCCTTTTTAAAAGTTAGAAGTTAGGAGTTGCCTCTCTGATACTGGTTATCACGGTTTGTTGTACTCTCTAGTCCCATTGACCTATTTTGTTCACTTGTGTACATCTAAAAATATTATCTGATCTCTCCACCATTGTCTCTATGCATGCACCCTAGTTTCCTACATGGTATTAGAGCAACACTAAACTAGACACTATGAAGATTGCAATCAAAGCTTCTTGAAGACGGTAGGTGTGTGTCAGAGAATGATCCTTTCTAGAAAAGAGAAGACACCGTAAATTGAAGAGAGATAGAAAGGCAAGCTTAACTTCAATATGTATGTGGGCAGACTAGAGGATTCCACAAACATTCACAACATACAAGAATGTCGAGGGCATATCTAGGCTGGAGGGTTTGTAGAAACGTTGAAGAGACAATATGTTGAATACAATGCTACCCATGGCAAAGAAACAACCTGTGATAAACTGTTCAGTTGGTTCTTTCCACTTAGTGACTGCTTATCTGACAGTTTTAAATTTGTGTCTGATATCTTTGAATGTTGATTGCCTACGATCATTGGAAGACTCGGTGTCCAATTGCTTTAATGAGTTTGGATCAATCACTCTGATTAACAAATTTGGCTTAGCATGTCAAACTCCAAATTGAATTAATTTTGAGCGAAGGGTGTGAAATCCAAATCTCTGATTATGTGGGATGTTCCTTGTGTGAAATTTCAAATATCTGATTTCCACCAGCGTTTTTGAAATTTCCTCTCAAAGACATTCTGAGTTCCAAACAAATATCAATAGATAATTCAAGTGATTGATTAGGTATCAAATGATGAGGCTGAAAATTTCTCTTGTATCTTGTACTTTTACTGTTAATATAGGTAGCATTTTCTCAAAAAAGTAAAAAACAATTAAAAAGGTTGAGAATTCTATGAAAATATTCAATTATTAATGCTCACCTCCCCCCTTCAACGAGCCCTTCTGCAGCTTTCTCCAAAAATGAGGATACCCTTTCACTGCCTTCTGGTGCTAACCTCAGGAATTCCAATATTCTAACCTGCAGAGCATGGTAAAACAATGATTGGTAAAAGACATAAATGATTTGAAATGATAATACAATAAAGATGTCACAATAATAACTTTATTTAAATTTTACTGTACCATATTTCTTGTCAACAAGCGACCAAGGGCTGTGAGGCGAAAACTACTCAGAGAGAAATGACTTGTATCTAGCGGTGCATACCATGGAACTGTTGATGAGACTGTAAGGTTCTCTTCAAAGAGCACCTGCAGGGAATTATTAAACAAAATATTTCAAAAAACAAACAAACTACTCAATTGAATATAAATGATTTAAAATTTCATATCATACAGTTAAATGAGGAAAAGATACAAGATATGCAATTGTATCTCTGTAAAAAGATAGAGAATGTCAATCAGTGTTGCAAAACTCTCCAATCTCTCCCATTTTTTTCCATTTCTTCCAAGTTTTTCAAGCCACACAGTTTTTCAGAGGCGAGTTTATGCTGGATGAGTTTTGCTGAATTTTTTCCAATTTCCCCAGTTGATGACTACCGCCACTTTTTTGCGAATGCCGAGTTTTGCAACACTGACGTAAATAGAATTAACAAAGGAAATTATTACACAGCATACTCACAAATGTCAAATAAAAATGATAACTCCATTTAGCTTATAATGTTCTTATGCTTATTTATTTGCCGGTTTGTAACAAATATAACAGTCTCAATTTTCTAACTGAGTTTCCAGTTTGTTCATTGACATGCCAACAATAAAGGGATTATATCCTCATTATAAAAACACTTTGGTTTTCCTAAGCATAGTTGCAATTCTGAAATCCACAGAAAATTTTGGTGTCCATCACTGTGACAGAGCAAATCTTATTAGTGGCTAGTCCTGTGTGGACACAGGGGCCTCTTACCTTGACAAGGTTACAACCAGGTTGGAGAGGGAGACTAAAGAATGGATGCTACACTAAGACCAAAGGACCTGATGCTTCCTTTCCATGCTACAAACCCTATAGAAGATGCAAGCATGTAATTTAGGGATTTCTTGAAAGTATAATTTGCTTTGGAATGAGTTTTCTCCATCAGGCTTCTTAACAAAGTACTCTACCTAGTCTAGAAGATTTCATGATCTGTTAACTGCTGTGAATATTCCACTCGTCAATTCGTCACAACATATTTTCATTATCTACTACTTCTACGAGGAGTGAGTGTAAAATACAATGAAATTATACTCTATTATGTGGAACTGTTTTTTTTCCGAGTAACATATCTCAAGGGAAACCACTCGGTTATTTCCCCTCATTCCGAAGCTGGTTCCTAGGGTAAACCCTAGATTCTTCAGGGCACAAGGCCAGGTCAACAATTCATGAATAGATCATATATAGCTCACCAACAATCAGCTCACTAAGAGCAAACATGTCACAATGTGGGATTTGAACCCGGGTGGGTAGGGTAACAATTTTCCTCACAACTACTCAAGCTACACCTAATTGACATCATTTTTGGAATTTATATCCTAGGAAACCCCTAGGCACTTCCCCTCATTCCAAGGATGGTATCTAGGGTAAACCAAATTCTTTAGTGCTCATGGCTATATCAACATGTCACTAACGAGAATAGAACCTAGGGGGGATGGACAACAATCATTCCTCCCAACCACCCAAGCTAGACCCAATTGACATTGTGTGGGATTTACTTATGTTTATATCCTTTTAATATGGAAAATCATTGGGAAGATAAGAGAAAGCTACAATTGTTTAAAAAGGGTACACCATTAACACATTGAACACAAGATGTACCCTAGATAAACCTGCTAGTGCGAAAACTCCAGCAAGAAATAAGGATTGTGCCTTGCTCTTTCGTTCTCAGACTTATAATGGAACATACAAAGAAAGATTAGCTCACTATGGAGCAAATAGGCACTATGGCCAATGATAATCTACTACATGGCGCTCTTCTCATGTGGCCCGCCACTACCTATGGTTCATCCTCTCGAAGTTGGGCCCTTCTTTCCTTTTGCTCCCTTCTTGGAGGTGAGAGCAAGATTCTCCTCCTCTTCATCCTCATCCACATCTCTGCCTCTTTTGATCTCTTCTTGGCAACAGTCATCCCATAACCTCTTCCAGTTTGGCAGGTTCTCTCTAGCTGCTACTCCTGCAATAAAGGGATCCCACTCCTTTGGGAAGCCTCTCAAGGCTGATCTAACCATCTCGGCTGGTGAGAGCTTTACTCCTACTGCAAGAAGCTCATCTAACAATTGCTTCACCTTGGTGAGGTAAGTTACAACACCTTCCCCCTTTGTCATCCATGTGTGTTTAAGTCCCTCTTTGAGAGCCATGGTCCTACTCTCATGCTTAGCTTCAAACAATCCCTTCAGATGTGACCACATCTAGTGAGTTGTTGGCTTCTCACCAATATTAGGTACGAGGTGATCCTTTACCCCATCTAGAAGAATCCTTTGTGCTCTAATCTCTAGAGCATTATGTACTTCATTATCCTTTGGAATCGATGGGGATTGTGGCAGCCTTCTCAACAATACCCCACCTTGCTCTCTTGAAGAGCATTTTTAATACGGTACTTCCACTGCACATAGTTGGAAGCACCATCCAATCTGTCTTCATATCTCAGATTTGTAGCTATCTTGCTTGCAACTCTTCTTAACTCAGCGTTTCTGAGTAGATCTGACCCCTAGATTCCTTTACTTGGAATTTGGAAAACCACAACCAGCTCCCTCTTAGACTGCACAAATCAGCCCTCCCTTTACAAATCCTTCTTCTACAGCTTGACAAGGTCGTACACCATACGACACTCTTCCACAAGGTCAAACTTGACCAATCTGCTGAAATAAACATGATTCGACTTACTTAGTGTTCTTTGGCAGTTGGGCCGAATTCCTTTGCTCT
>SNQJ01S0029456.1:1661-36281 GCA_010110895.2 Picea sitchensis | reverse complement strand
GACCACTCCCCATGTTAACCACAATGGGAAGTCGTTGTCTATGATACATCAGCAATCTAGACAATTTCCCATGTTAACCACAATGAGAAATCGTTGTCCATCAGAAATCTCAATCCACTTTCTGAACTGGAAAGGAAACTGCTCATCGTGGACCATTTTTCGAACTGAAAAATGACTGTCCATAAGTCAATACATATCAGTGCTCCCTCCCAACCTGGGAGTCATCTCTTCCTTTTTCAATAAGGAAGTCGTCTCCACGAGCTCCAACTTGAGTACGCAAACTCTTTTATCTTGGACAGAAGCTTTACCAAGATGTTTGTTTATCTGCTCATCTGTGGCGATGTGTATTGGAGAACCTCTTTCTCCTTTATGAACTTCATCACGGATAATGTAATGCTTGATTTCAAATGTACTTCGTTCTGGAGCACTGGTCTTCTTTGAAGGCTTCATGTAGCTCTGATCAATCAAATATATCATTGTTGGAAAATTGGAACATATCCATGTGGCACTTCTTCTGTCATCATGAGATTTGATCTTCTGAGTAATCATCTTTGATACAATATCTTGTTATAGGAAATCTTTACCACGCTTCTGATGTGCACTGGAGGTTCTCCACCAAGTTATTTTGTTCCATCTTCATACAAGGGTCTCTTTCTGGTATGCCTCAAAGTCTTGAGGTTTCTCTTCATATGCTCTTTGTTCAATTGCTCTGGAGAACATTCTTTGCATTCATCTGATGTAGAACTCCAACCCATGGATATTGCAGATGATATAAAGACTCATGTATAAGTATGTCTCGTTTACTGTTACAAGTAATCGTCATAGTCTTCTCTCTCCATCTAGGAGAACCTCTAGTCTTCAATCTCACAATGCTTTCATTCATAAGTCTTTCATACACTGTTCTTCATCACAACTTTCAGTTCCTCTGCTTGATTGCTTTTAGTGAGTTCATATCAGGCTGGTAATCTTGTGATTCTCGATACAATGACTGGTTGTTCAGGCTTCTCTTCTTTCTTGGAATATTCATGTTCTTTCTTATGTTTTTCTTTAGCTCTTGGGTCCATGGAGTTTCTTATAGATTCCATGCCCTAAGGATTCCATTTATTTCTTTCATCATAGAATCACGAATGTGGATGGACAATCAAGGATACTTTAAGGCTTCTCTTCGAAGAAGTCTTCTTCTAAGGTCGAACTGAACACGTACTGCCTTTCATGGCTGCTACCATGGATATATACTTCATCATCTTTAATGGATCATAGGATTAGCTCCCTCCTAATCCTTGCTTCATGCATGCTCTTCTCTTTGGTGATGTATAATCGGCTCCCTCCATCTGGGAGAGTCCACGCTTCTGTCTACATCCTTGTTGTCTACCGCAATATATAATTGGCTCTCTCTGTCTGACAGAGTCCACGCTTCTGTCTTGTTGTCTTCTACAAAAACGTCATAAGTCTTTCTCCAATTTCCTCTTGATTGTTGACTTTTTTCTGTCTTTGCTTCTTCTAAGTCTCTTCATGATGGATTCGGCTTATCTTGCAATAGCTTTCACATGATTTGTTTGACGTATTTCATCCTTTCATGTGTATTATCTAATGATATTCATCCTTATCTTGTTGTTCTTCCATAGGTGTAGTTCTTCTTGGAACACATTATCTTCCAAGAGATAGATATACAAGATATGTACAGAGACGATGCAAACAAGATATGTACAAGAAATAAGAAGAGTATTGTTACCTTTAGAAGAAGAAATCTCTTTCATCCTGCTTAGTCTTCTTTGTAGGTTCCTTTTCTTCGGCAATTGATGCTTCATGTTTCTCCTTCCTTTTCTTTAGCTCGGGACAATGATTCTTATAGTGACCATACTTTCGACAGTTGAAGCATTGTATTTCTTAAATATCTTTCTCTTGATTCGTCTTCTTCTTTGAACCAAACTTCCTTTTGTTCCTGAAGTTCTTGAATCTTGCTGCGAAGGCTTGATCATCGTACTTCTTTTGGGGTTTCTCTTTTGCACTGATCCTTGATTCTTCTTGAGCACAGCAAGTCCAAAGTTCTTCAAATGTCGGATACTCCTTTCTTGTGTTCATGCTTGCGGCAAATGCATCCCACGTCTTGGGAAGACTATTGAGTACTATGTTTACCAACTCCTTCTCTGAGATGATCTCTTCAATAGCTTGTAGTTGATCTCTTAACTGAGAGATTCTCACAAAGTATGATGTTATGTTGTCGTCATCATTTATCTTCATGTCACGGAGCTCATTCTTCAGACTCATTACTTGTCCAATGTTTCTGACCAAGAAGAGATTTGTTAGGGCATCATACATCTTCTTCGATGAGTCAAGATGGGAGATGTAGGGTATCAAGTGGTCTTTTATAGATTCCACTATGATACTCATAGCATTGATGTCACTGTCTTTGAACTTCTCCATAGCTGCAACGTTCTGCGGTTCCTTCTCTTTTCCTTCTTCAAACTCTAGTTTCACGATATCCAAAACTTTATTCTTGGCAAGGATGAGGTCAATCATTCTCTTCCATACTCTGAAGTTAGAAGCTCCATCTAACTTGTTCTCTAACTTCATAGAATAGGTCATGGATGCTTTGACTTGGTCAAACCCCAGATTTGACCAAAAACTCAAACTTCACGTCTTGGCTTGTTGAGAGTACCAGGAGATGCGCTAGGCTAGGGCACACTGATCTATCCGGAGATTAGGTCAATTCCTTCACTTAAGGTGCCTCAACGAGAGGATTAGGGTTTCTGCAATTGCACCTACTAGTAACCCCAGCGGCAGTGCTATGGTGACTACTCCTGCTAGAAACCCTAGCGACAGTTCTTCAACGAGTTTAACATCCTTACGGCTATGTTTCCTTCCAGCGGTTAGACTGAGTGAAGGAGGTGTGGGCCCATAACTTGTTAGAATATAATGGATGTGCTCGTTTTACCATTGACAATATCTCTATTGTCACCCAACCATAGGCCAAAGCCACCCTCCGAGCACCTTAACCTTGACAGAGAATCACTCCGAAAGAAAACCCTAGGCTAGATAGCCAAACAAAGGGTAGCGCACCTTTCCCCAAGGATAGCGCACCAACAAGAGTTGATCAGATAGTCCAAACCCTAACCAAGAGATCGTCCAAGCCAAACGTGATCTACTAGCTGCAACAGCTTGCAATGGCAGCTCTCCTCAAACCTGCGCACAAGACTGGGCACTGCAGTGCGCAGAAGTTGATGCTCTGCAATTCTGAGACTGCCTGCCAGAATGAGAACTGGCCTCCTGTATTTATACTAATTTTGGCTAATTGCCTGGGCCGACTTTTCATTATGGGTATCTGTCTGTTCAATATATATTATTATTTCTGGCCAACCTCTTCTCTTGGAGGCTAATAACCTAATATAAATTGAAATTGCAGAGTGTACTAGAACTGAATTATTAAACAAGAAGGAAATTGAAAGTTCTATCAATAAAGGTTTGCTCTATACAGGAAAAAATCCAATTATGCTAACATGTCCATAGGGAAAACAAATAAGACAAACAAATTATGCTAACTTGTCCATAAAGGAGTTGAAGAAATCCAATTATGCTAACATGTCCATAGGGAAAACAAATAAGACAAGTCCTACCTCAAATCCAGCAGATTTAAGAGCTTCAAAACACTGGTTTGTAGTACGAATGTCAGGAAGCCCATCTCCAAGTTCAATTTCTGCCTGTAGTTTATAAACAATTCCCAACAGAAAATCAAATACACGATATCTGGAAGCAAACCCAACATGGAAATACTATTTTCTGCCAAAAGTCCCATGCTACAACACTTTTCTTTATGCCATACTTTAACAATCTCGAATAACCTTTATTTGGGATTAGTCGTACCTTAATCTTCTGGTGTTCTTCATTCTTTGGGTCAAAAGAGTCAGTCATGCACCATTCATATGCCGCAAACAGTTGACCAGGTTTCAGTACTCTTTTTATTTCTTTGTAGCAACCAACCTATCTCAAACAGTTATAAACAGTCTGTTAGGAAGAATCAGAAACAGTTGTCGAAACATGGAATATTTCTTCTTCATAGACTTTTCCATAATAACTGATTCTGAAAGTGTCATGTCTGATTTTCAGGATGTTACAACCATAGTCTGATGGGAAGACATACATCACAAAAATACAATGGCAACAGTGTTATTTAAGGGAACAACTTTCATATACATACTGCATCCGGTGCATGACAAGTAGCCTCAATTGCATAAACTGCATCGAAAGTATTGTCGGGGAAAGGCATCTTCATGAAGTCTCCCTGTAGAAATTATTTCATGCAATATTCTTAATAGTTACGCCATTATCAAATTACATGGAAGAAAAACACAAAACCTCGAAAAGATCACCACTGATGAGGCATCTATCAAACACCTTAAGATTGCTGTAAATAGATATTTTATTGGTGGATTTGGCAAAAGGAATATTTATTTACCTTGACAAAATCACAGCTTCTGTCTAGCCCGCATTGTCTGTTAAGCTCCTGGAAATTCTTACGAAGTGTAAGCATACACACATCCACTTAAGTAGTATGAAAATTTCTTAAGTGACATTAGTCATACCAATAAATAATAAACTACTTGAGAACAGAATCCACTAACATGCTGGAACATTGGACAGTCAAAACAGATCCTATTAACGACTTATAACAAGAGGAATTGGTGGTGAGTGAAACAAAACCATGAGCGACAACATTGTATCAATATTCAAATATAGATAATTGCATGCCATGCTGAGGCTGCAAGAATTGAAATCCTTCTTAGTTTGGTGATGGTATTTCCAAGGTAAACTTTTCAAAGATTCAAAATATAACAAAGAAAATAAACATTTATTCAAAAATGTGACAATATTGAAAACATAAATGTATATTCTAACAGAATGGCATAGAGGGAACTTTACAGGACAGAAATTTTGAAAACATTTTACTCTGCAGTAACAATAACAATACATCTAGCAAAAACAAAGACAGAGCAATGGCAGCATATCATGAAACCTGGGACACRAAACAATGGGACTACACTTACTTATCCAAGAAATTACAGAAACAAAACATTGAACATTACCTGTGCCCCCAATGAGATTTCCTCGACTCGGCAAAATAGCAACTGTTTACATTTCAAAATTGTCCTACGCGTATTATATCTCCAATTATGTACCACATCCATGCATAGATTAGCAGTGGCCTTGCACCAAATAATGATGGGGGTGCAGTGGATCTGCATTGACTATAGAGCATGGAACAAGAATATGACAAAAAATTGGTACCCAATTCTTAGAATTATTTTCTAAGCTTGACCTATGGTCAGAATATCACCAGCTTCGAGTAAAGAAAGTAGATAAATGGAAGGCAGACTTCAATATTAGATGAGGGTGGTATGAATAGATGCTGATGCCATCTGAAGCCACCAACACACCAGCCTCATTCCAAAGGCAGATAAAGTACTTAAACCTTACTTGAGTGACTTTGTCATTGATATCTCGGTCTTATATTTTATTTCTAGCAAGACATGAGCAGAGGCATCTACATGTCTAAGTTGGATACTTGGGATGAAGTAAAAGCTTCAGGTGAATTCACAGAAGAGTGGCTATGAACTTAATTGGCTATTTGGGCTACATTGTTCATGAAGATGGACTGCACATTGACCAAAAGAAGATTCAGGTCAAAATCGAGTGGGCAACACTGACCCAACTGCAATACTCCTTATCTTAATGTTTGTGTTGCTTTTCTTTGATAACTGCCATGACTTCAAAGAGCATGGTATGACGGATAAGTTTAACATGTCTAAGTGTCCCATGTCTCTTGTTGAGAAGCATAAGTAGGAACAAGAAATGATTGAAAGATATGACTCGTGAGATGGAACATTCTGGCCGCTTGCTGAGGTCAAGAAGGGATTTGCCGTGTTTGATGGAATACTTGAAGAAAGTTTGAGATTACATTGAGGCTCATCGCCTTGTTTTCCAAAGATTTTGAATAAGGGACATCTTCGGTTTGAGAGTGCCAGAGATGTTCTTCAAGAAATACAAGATGACAACAAAGGCATGGTGATGTTTTATTGAAGTTATTAGTGAGAATTCACTCAAAGAACAATTCTGCCATAAAAGAAATTTTAGGTGATAAAGTAACAGATATGGCTTCGCATTCCACGGCCAATCCTCTGTAATCCGAAATCGACTTGGAGGCTCAATTATAGATCAAAGGTTTTCGTGATGGAGAAGATTCCGATAGAAAATATTTTGGACAGCAAAGATAACAAAGAATATCTAGCGGGCACCAGTGATGCCAATTTGATATAGAACAGTCACAAAACTCTTGAACTGCGTTTTCGAAGGGCTTAGTAGTGACAATAGAATCCTGCATGGAATGGGAGAGTGACAAACACAATTTCGTGGTGCACCTGGAAGATCTGGCGAACTTCTCTTGTAAGTTACAGAAAATGACAGTAGTATCCTTGCACAGTTTAGATATGAAAAGTAGGGTGTGGTGAATTAAAATCATCCCATCTGCGTAGAAGATGAGAAGAGATATCATATAGCAGTCACCTTTTTCAGGAATCAAACTTGTGGATTTGAAGTAACTTCTCCATTGTGGATGCATCATTTGAAATATAGTGTAGCCTGTTCAAGCAAATATAATGGGTATGATGTTTATGTGAGTGTTGGTATGAAATATCAGAGTTGTCGCTGGGTTATATCAATCCTCAACTCTTTACCTTCTTAACTCCAGTGCTCTTGCTCCTTTGACTTTTGCTGGCAGTGTTTTGATTCATGGTTCTTAGAGGCAAGCAGTAGCGGATGGGATCAACCTTGTAGCCTCGAGCCTATAATCCATAGTCAAACTTCTTATTTTTCCATGTTTTTGTCATTTGCACTGGCCCATTAGACCATTCAATATTTGTTGGGATTAGAGACTGGCTAGACATAACAAGAAAATTATGCACATGACAGTGGAATGGCTCTTTCGATATGGCTGGTACACCCTTATTTTAACAGACAAATAAAGTTTTCTAGAGCTCTTTCAATATGGCATGCCCCCATTTTAATAGACAGAAAATTTTACTTATCATGCTCAATGACTTCTGTTGTGGAGGACCTCGTCAAATTAGAGTCTAGTTTAGGAATAACTTGGGAATAACCTAAGGTTAGAAATCCATTCCTCTTCACATAAAATTTATTAATAAATTAACTGAGTTAGACCATTTCTAACAGCCTAACTTCTTCCAAAATACTTTAAAAGGGAGGCTACAGGAGAATAGAAAGGGGTATAGCAGGTATGTTTACGTTTTGCTAATCTACCAATTTCGTTTATTTTTATCTCTAATATAACCTAACAGTATAACAACAGGATGGTCTGCATCTGGGGCTAGAAATTTAAAATGAAAATTGTCTGTTATTTTCAGAGAGGTATGATTTGCTTTGTGGTTGTGTTGGTTTTCTATTGACTTTGAAATACCAACTACGCTATGTTTGCAGATTCTTTTCAGACAACTGAATGTTGATCTATTACAAAATCTTCACAGCCTGAGGCTTTATCCCATTTCTTTTCTATTTACTATGAGCACATATGGTTATGGAAACATCTGTTCATTTTAGACCTAACACATTAGCAGACATATTATCGTGTCATATTTTTTTGGCTGTATTCAAAAATTCATGAAATAAATCAATCAGTTTTGGGCATATCTGCATATTTTTTATCACATTTGTCTTATACGTTTTAAATTTTAATAAAAGAAAATAAAAGGTTAAAAACAATAAAAACTTAAATTATATTATCATAATGTAGAAGTTTCAATTTCAAAAAAACTGTTCTATGTAGTGTTAACTTTTAAAGGGGTGATATACTCTCTCTCTCTCTCTCTCTCTCTCTCTCTCTCATAACAATAAAAACTTAAATTATGTTATCATAATGCAGAAGTTTCAATTTCAAAAAAACTGTTCTATGTAGTGTTAACTTTTAAAGGGGTGATTCTCTCTCTCTCTCTCTCAAAGGGATTAATTTCATGCTTCTCCATCAAGCAAAGTCTTGATTCATTAAATCTAGCGAATACATTTCTCCTTTCAATCTAGAGTTTAGTGCAATTTCCCCCCTAAGTGAAAGGCGAGTAGGCAAGTAGTACAACTCATGAGGAACCTCGCCCTCTCTAACCAATCCATCAATTCAAGGCTCTAAAATCTTGTCCCATTCTCACTTTACCACTTACCTAGCCACCAAGTGCATTCAGTTTGTTGTAGCTCAATTTGTTAATTTTGAGCATCAATACACACTAACCACCCTCATATTTATATTCATAGTGGAGACCAGCACATCAGGATATGCCACAGGAGCCATGCTCACCCAATTAAGGCAAGTGATACCTTTCAACCCAAAGATGTTCTCTAATACAATCATCGAGTACCCAACCCATGAAAATAAGATATACATAATTATACACGAAGTGGAGCATCTGTGTACATAGTTACCAAATTAGAAAAGTTCAATAGGTTCAAGGGGCAGGTTTAGAAAAGTTTGGGCTTTAATTAAAAAAATCGAAAAGTTTAGAAATATGGAACATATAAAAATGTAAAGTTTAAATCTATACTTAAAATTATAGTTATTACTTAGAAATACAAATAATCACAGAAAAATACATAAACATTGAATAAGAGAACCTATTAACTTGGCAGGAAAGAGAAACAATTAACTCGGCATCGATACCATTGTTATCAACTAGTCTCTCAACAACCTACAACACAACTTCGTAGACATAAACACATACATTCATGGACAAACTATATATATAAATAGATAGATAGAACATATATTAACATAGATAAATAGATAGATGAAAGTATCCCCCCCCCATCCACATGAAGAACCCCTGAGTCTACCATTAGTATTATGCATGTTATAACCTTGATAAAGCATGAAAATGGTAAGATTAGTTATGGATTCTAGGCACTCAAGTCCATTGAGTCCTATAGATGTGATAGCACAAGTCACATTGCTCTTCTTCATTATTGTAAACTAGTTCAACAACCATATTAATATTAGCATCTTCATAAAACACGAACATTTGAATAGCCGTCTTATGAAGTGAATACTTAAGCAACTACAAGTTAATAAGCCAGGTTTTTGGGACATGACAAATCAAAAGAGCAATTAAGGTAAAATGATTCTACGTTCATGATCTGTAAAGTACATCAAATAGGTCTTTATTCAACAAAATAATTTGATTTCATACATCTATACCTCATCTTGGTAAGTTAGTCTATTTCTTGACAACAAATGAATTAAACTAACCTTGAAATCAAAGAAATAAAAAATGTTCAACCATAATGAAAAAATAAAGGAAAACCTTTACACATCCCATTTCTCCGACATATTCTACAAGATATATACTGGAACTTCATGTAAATCATATTGCTAAGATTTCAAGAGAAACGCAATTTCAAGAACAATGACAAAAGGATTAGTAACATGAACTTATTAAAAAAGAGTTCCGTCGTAAGAGAATTGATTTTGTAACATAATTTACATGACATTATATTTTGGGACAACATAATTTGGAATGGGATAACTCACTTTTCCTCTTGATATTTGATAAGCATTATTATTCAATCCTGTGATCGAAGTCCGACTACAAAGACAATGAAACACCATAGAAATGCAAGTTAGATGACCCTTCAAAATGTTAGATATTTCACGTGATAATAAGAAAAATGACTTTAATGTAATTAAGCTTTACTGAAGGGGTATCTAACTACTAGGGTGAACTAAAAGCCAAATAGCACTTGTCAGAAAAAAAAAACATGACATTGCAATTACTTATAATATATTTCCAAGAACCAAGAAGCCAGAGAATATGTAGCTCTTCCTGGTTAATGCACAAGACTACCTAGATCAATCCTATACAGCATATTTTAAAAATGATGGTTAATAATGGAACTTGGAAGATGGTAGTTTCACTTCAAAGAGGCATATCTTATACAAAAAGTGATGTCAGTTATGCAATATGGCACCTCATATTCATAATCTTCTGTACAAATCGATATTGTAAGGCCTTTATCAATTTCAAATTAGCAAAAGCACACTTGAATTTTTCTCCAGTGCCGATTCTCCTTTCAACCAGATTCAATGCCATAGCAAACCCCTCTCAAGTCCTTATTCAATATCACCAACCATTTTAGACTCAATAAAATATGATATTGAAATATTCACCCTGCCCTCTATAGCTCATACAACAAAAGTTCACTTGCAATCTCTGTAAGAAGCTATTCTATGTTCTATTTTCAAAAAAGTCAACAGAAGATAAAGTCACTTTTAAATAAAAATATTTGTGAATAAAAGAAAATGACAATAAGAACAAAGAAGACATAAAGTAAATAAAGAATGTTCCAAAGTTGGTTGAAGCTTAGAATAGACTTCTAAATTTTGAAATTATCAAAGAATGTATGTTGATAAGAAAACCACTCAATTACCCTGGTGGGCTAGCTCGAGTGGTTGAATGCTTTGAGCTTCATGAAAGAAGTCTTGGGTCAATCCCCCAGGCTAAGTGTCTTTGTTGCATGCCTCACTCAATGTTCCTACTGATCAGGTGCCATAACCAATGCCGATATGTTTCCACTGGGTACCATCCATGAAATGTGGGAAAGTGACCAGGAGTTTCCCTGTGAGATTCTCTTGGGCAAAAAAGAAAACCACTCAATTTAGACAAAGGAGGTGGATAACCCTTGTGAGCAAGAGTTATTCTCCACTCAAAAAAATTGAAGCACAAGAATAAATATGGGGATTAATGGGATCACCTTGGGGAATATGATTGTAAACAAGGGTTTAGACTCTAGAGTAAACATCATTAATGTGATAATCAAAAATATCAAAAAAATACCAAAAAGACATTTCTAATGCAAGAAAGACTACATATATCGATTGCCCAATACTTATTCAACATAGATATGCGAGTACAAAGTCGAGCATGGTGAGTATTGACTACCTAAAACACCTAGTACGAAGCCAAGTACTTGCCATACTCACAAGTACTAGAGAATCATACTCATGAGTATGGTAACATAATATTTCTTATCTATTGTGATCAGAGTGCAAACATTGCCTTATTACTTCAAATAGGCACTATCTACATTGATTTTCTACCACCTAACAATGTCTCCTTGGACAACCTTTGTTCATTGCTCCCTTAGAAAGAGATTAGTAGGTAAACCATAATATCTTGGACAAGCTCAATAAAGATATGGTTATAAATGCATATGTCTAGTGTAATCCGGATAATAGGTTGTCTACAATTGTATGACCTTAAAAATTTAACAAGTAAAACAATATATTCTTCTTATTGATCTTATAAATGACCTAGTACAATATTTAAAGTCCACATAACAAAGTACTTTAGTTTTAATAAATTAAAGTGACTTAAACCCCAAGGGTTAGCTCAATCAGTTGGACCATCTACCAAACTCATGTTGCCAATGAGGAAGTGAGAGGTTCCAATCCAATCCAGTCCCTCGGGTTATTAGCCGCTCTTGCGACTTGTAATTGACACCATCCTCCATCTAAATATCCCAAGGGAGAGGGGGGAATCCCATGAAGTTTTCCTTCGAAAAAATAAATTAAAGTTACTTAAGTTAATGTCATGAATATAGAGGAAGCTTAAAATCTACTTTCAAAAGGCCTAGCCCTTAAACATCATACAACACGGAGTATTGTATCCCTGTTAAATTAGTGCAGCTACAAGAGCCATTCTCCGAGAGGATGGCATAAGACCCTAGCTGAGATCTAGGGCCCTAGTGCACTCCTGGGGTTCTTGGTTTGGGACCAAGCAGTTAGAGCCATGGCAAAAGACCCTAGTGAGGGCCCCTAGAATATTGTTGGGGTTCTTGGTCAAGGACCAAGCAGTAAGTCCCTAGATGTGTTCTAGAGCCCCTGGATGTGTTCCCAGAAATCCTTGCTCGATGCTTGGATTGATCCTTTGATGTCTTCCTTGGTGGTTGATGATATAAGTCCCTAGATGTGTTCTAGGGCCCCTGGACGTGTTTCAGGGAATCCTTGCTTAAACGCTTAGGTTGATCCTTGGTGGATAAAGACCCTAGATGTGTCTAGGGCCCCCAGATGTGTTCTAGGGTATCCTGGTCTGGGACCAAGTAGTTCTTGGTTGAGTACCAAGATATGATGATGTGTGATCTTCTTCTTCTCTCTCGGGATGGTCCATGAGACCTAGGAGCAACTAGAAGATGGACATGACCACATCATTGATTTTTCCTCTTATGTAGATATGATAAAATCTTATAAGTTATCATGAGACTTATGTGGACAGTTTGTCATTGACGAAGACCCCTTTGACTTTGTCTTGTGGCCTCCCCTTGCTTGAATCTCGTTCCCCTTCTTGTTTAATGTGGTGTTGGTCTTTTATAAGTCACTTTGTCTTATTTGACTTTCTAATTAATATTTTTACTAATTAAAAATATTAATTATTATTTTCTATTAATTATTTTAATTATTAGGTTTTAATTAAACCTAACCCTAACCCCTTCCTATACTATAAAAGGAACCTCACCCCTCTCTCTCTCATTACATTCACACACTCACTTCCTTTGGTCTGAATTTTTGGTGCGGCCTACTCTTGTTCAGTTCAGTTTTGGTGCAGCCTACTTGGAGGGTTTCTTCTAGGACTGTTTGAAGGCTCGGCCCTCTTGTGCTTTCTCCTCTTTGTTGTTTTGAAGTCATTCTATTGGTATAAGGGTGCAGCTGGTCTCCTTTTATGGTTCGGCCTTCTCCCTTTGTTGTCTAGGTGCCACGACGCTCTTCTACATGCTTGTCGCTGCCTCCTCTAGCTTATCGTTGCCTCCTCTAGCTTGTCGTTGCCTTCTCAAGTCTGTTGTGCCTCTTCCTTGATTGCGGTGTCTCTTCCTTAGGCTGTCGCAGCCCTCTCTTTGGTTTTCGTTGGTACCCTCTCATGCTACAGCATTTATGGTCTGTTGTGACAGCCCTAAATCTGTTGTCTTAAGTTGCACATGCTACAGCAGTCCTATAAGTTTTTGGGAAGATTTTGATTGGGCTATTTGGGGTTTCATATCAGCTTTGAGTTTTTGGTCTTTGGGGTATTTATATCAGCCTTTGCTTGTTGATGAGCTTGTTGATTGGTCTTTGATTTCCTCTTGGATAAATTGTCCACAAAGATCATGATTAGATCTACCCATGAGGGTTTGATCCATGACCATTATAGCTTTCTCTGAGCATACAGAAAATAGGACAGCAACACATCAGGTATTTCTCCTATTTGTTTTGGCTAAGGTAATGTTCAGATTTTGTTTTTGCTAATGTTTAAATCTGCATTTATTTCAAGTTAATATTCAAAATATTTTCTTCTGTTCTTTATCAGCCCTAGTTAAGATTGGTGTTCAGATTTATTATTTTTGTGTTTCATTTACTTTAGAAATTTTGTTTTAAATGTTGATCTATATCTACTGTAGTGAATAAAATCAAAAAGAATATTGTTGTTTATGTTTTTCCCTTAAATTCTAACATGGTATCAAAGCTTAGGGAGTGAAAAGAGCTCAATAGTGGTAGACTTTTGAGCCTGGGTAGATCCACTTTTAGAGGTTTGTTTTGCAGATCAACAATAAGCCTATTTCATAATTAGATCTTGAAATCAGCATGGCTTCATCTTCAGTCAAAGCAGAAGATAGGCTTGAAGGGGCCTCCAACTTCAATGCTTGGAAAGCTACGGTGTTTAATATCCTAGAAGAAGGTGACTTGGATGAGCTAGTTACCAGGGTGATAAAAGAACCTACTTCAAATACAAGAAGGGCAGCTTATAAGAAGAGGTAGGCCAAAGCCAAGAGGGTCATCTTTGACTCTGTTAAAGAAAGCATGATGCCTCTTATTGGTCATCTGAGGACAGTTAAGGAATGCTTTGATGCCCTATCAAATCTATATGAAAAGAAGGCCCCAACTCAGAAGAGGATATTGAAGAAACAACTACGTACATTAAAGATGGGGAAGGATGAATCTATCTCTGCCTTCTTTTCCAAAATTGCTCAAACAAGAGATCAACTTATAGCAATTGGAATTGCAGTGGATGATGATGACCTTGTACAAACAACAATTGATGGTCTCCCTGACTCATGGGAGACATTTCTCTCATCAGTCAACGGAAGAAAAGTTCAACCCAACTTCGACAGATTATGGCATGATTGCCTGGAAGAAGAAGAAGGTAGACTTAAAAGCAGGAATGAACCCTCAATGGTAAGAGATCATGCTCTTTCAGTCAAGCCAAGAGATGGAATAATTTTCCTCAGCACAAAGGCAAAGGTGAGAAACCTCAAGGTAAGCACTCTCACTTTCACTCTCATTTATCTAAAATAAGATGCTTTAACTATAAAAGGCTAGGTCATTATGCAAAAGACTGCAGGAACCCTCCTTCACAGCAGAAGCAAAGAGGCAGGTTCCATGCTTCAGTTGCAACTGAGGAAGAAGAGCCTCAAAGAAGAAGAACCAAAGCTGCTACTAAAGAGCAAGAACAAGGCAGAGAATGTTATCTTGTCTCAGCCCTCTCCGGTACTGTCACCAAGTTGGAAGAAGTTTGGTTAGTGGACATCGGGGCCTCCAAACACATGACAGGTTTCAAACAGAACCTTGTGAACTATCAGGATAAGAAGTTCAATATGAAGGTAGAATTGGGTGAGGATGGCACCTATAACATCAAAGGGTTTGGATCAACATCTTTTCAGCTTCAGACAAGTAATGCATTTCATATCGATGAAATTATTTATGTTCCTAGATTAAAGAAAAATATTATCTCAGTTGCAGTGCTAGAAAGCAAAGGGTACTCAGTAGCCTTCTCCAAAGGAAAGGCTCTTATGTGGCCCTCAAATGGGAGTTTGAGCTCATCCATGACAATCGGAACTCAAGAGGGTGGACTTTACAAAGTCACTGGTCAAGTTATTCAAGCATTAGCTCACGAGATGATCAACCCCTGCGAGCTATGGCATAGAAGGTTTGGACATCTCAACTACAATGCTCTCCCAAGTTTGCAATAGATGGTAACAGGTATGCCAGTTTTTTCATTTGAGCATGATAGTATTTGTAGAGGTTGTGCTCTTGGTAAAAATACAAAGAAAGCTTACCCTCACAGTAATAGAAAATCTAATGGTATTTTAGATCTTATTCATTCTGATCTATGTGGACCTATGACTGCTCCGTCAATGAATGGCCGTCTTTATTATATCATTTTTATGGATGATTGTTCTCATAAAACTTGGATTTATTTTTTGAAAACTAAAGATGAATCTTTCAGTAAATTTCAGGATTTTAAGAATCTTGTTGAGAATCAAACAGGTAGACACATCCGTGTTTTCAGAACAGACAATGGAAAAGAATTTGACTCCCACAAGATGATGATCTCTGTCGGACTTTCGGGATTAAGAGGGAGTTGATTGTACCTTATAATCCTCAGCAGATTGGGGTTGTAAAAAGAAAGAACAAGACGATTTGTGAAGCAGCCAGAGCCATGATGTATGATCAAAATCTTTCGTTGTCTCTTTGGGCCGAAGTTGCAAGCATTGCAGTCTATATTCAGAACAGGTGTCCTCATAAAGCCCTAGAAGAGAAAACTCCAAAAGAAGTCTTCACCGATAAGAAGCCTCTAGTTGACCATTTGAGAATCTTTGGCAGTCCTGTCTACATTCATATACCTAGAGAAAAGAGGACTAAGCTAGAACCCTCCNTGCAAGCATTGCAGTCTATATTCAGAACAGGTGTCCTCATAAAGCCCTAGAAGAGAAAACTCCAAAAGAAGTCTTCACCAATAAGAAGCCTCTAGTTGACCATTTGAGAATCTTTGGCAGTCCTGTCTACATTCATATACCTAAAGAAAAGAGGACTAAGCTAGAACCCTCCAGAAAGAAAGGAACTTTTGTGGGATACAATGAGACCTCAAAAGAAAATAGAATTTATGTACCAAGGAAAAAGTTCATTGAGGTAAGTAGAGACGCGACCTTCCATGAGGAAGCATCCTTTCGTTGTTCCAGAGAACTTCCATGTGATACAAAGGAGCAGGAAGCTCCATCTCCAGAACCTTCAGATGCACCACTTCCAGATGAGCAGAGGGAGGAGGCCAAAGAGCTTTCAGTGGATCCCATAAAGGATTCTGTTGAGTTTCCCTTAGAGAAACCTCCTGTCAAAAGGAAGCCAGCTTGGTGCCGTGAAATTCTAAAGGAAGCAGAAAAGCATGCAGCACCTAAAGGTACCTTTAGAGAAAGCAAGAAACCAGATAAATACTCAAGTTTGATAGCTTAGTTGAATCTTGTGATTGACTCAGAACCTTCCACGTTTGAAGAGGCTACCAAACATGAAGTATGGAAGGATGCCATGATAGAAGAGTACGAGTCGATATTGAAGAATGATGTATGGGAAGTGGTCCCGAGACCTCAAGGAAAATCAATAGTAACCTCTAAATGGATTTACAAAATAAAGCATGTAGCAAATGGCAGTGTTGAAAAATTCAAAGCTCGATTTGTGGTTCGTGGCTTCTCTCAGAAAGAAGGAATTGACTATGACGAGATCTTTGCTCCTGTTGTCAGGTATACTTCTATCAAAATCGTTATCTCTCTTGCTTCAGTTAGAAAAAGATGAACTACCTTTTTCCACGCTCTGTAGGATTTGAATCTCTAGGGTTTTGTTGGAGCCTTCCTTTCGTTCAACCGGGTTAACGACAAAACAATGACTTGTATGTCACCATGAGTAATGATATTTTTGAGATACTCTTTTTGGTGCATTTACCTGGGTGCCTTATTTATAAAGTCTCCAAAAGAAGCTTTATTCAGTCCCGCAGCCTCCCGAGGCGATGTTTCATGAGTTGGTTGGGCCCCTTTTGATTGGAAACTTCACCAAATAGATGTTAATACTACCTTTCTTAACGATGAAGTTGAGCAAGAGGTTTATATCGAGCAGCTTGAGGGTTTCGTCATCCATGCGAAAGAATCTCATGTCTGCAAACTCAAGAAATCCTTGTATGGATTGAAACAAGCTCTAACAGCTTGGTATGGAAGAATTGACAGTTTTCTTCAGAATCTTGGGTTCTCCAAGAGTATAGCAGATCCTAATCTTTATATAAAGATTGTGAAGAATCATCCTGTCATCTTGGTTTTATATGTGGATGATTTGTTTTTTACTGGAGAGGAACATCTGATAGCCCAGACTAAGAGGGAGTTATCAGCAGAATTTGAAATGAAGGACTTGGGTCTTATGCATTACTTTCTTGGCTTAGAGGTGTGGCAGAAACCGAGTGAGATCTTTCTCTCACAAAGCAAGTATGCAGTTGATATGCTTCGCATATTTGGCATGTTGGACTGTAAGTCCATGACCACGCCTATGATTTCTAACCTGAAGAAGTTGCATGATCAAGCTACAGGTTCAGATCCAGAAGACCCCACCGTATATTGTTAGATCATTAGGTCCTTAATGTATCTAGTACATACTAGATCGGACATTTGTTACACAGTGAATGCCCTCAGCCAGTTCATGTATGAACTGAAACATATTCATATGGTTGTTGTTAAGCATATTCTCAGATATGTCCGAGGGACTATAGCCTATGGGCTCAGATACACTTCCAGTGGAGGTGTAATGCTTCATGGATATATAGATTCAGATTGGATGGGCAATACAGTGGACCGGAAGAGCACTTCCGGATTTTGTTTCAGTTTGGGTTCAGCTATGATCTCCTGGTCCAGCAGGAAGCAAAGGCTCCATAGCCCAAAGCACTGCAGAGGCAGAATACATTGTTGCAAGTGTTGCTAGTAGAGAAGCAGTGTGGCTCAGAAAACTACTCTCAAATTTGTTCAGTGTTGAGCTGGAACCCACGGTAATTCATTGTGATAACCATAGTTGTATAAAGCTCTTCGAGAATCTGGTGTTTCATGACAGATCGAAACACATTGAGACAAGATATCACTATGTTCGGGGCATGGTGCAGAAGAACATTCTCAGTATTCGGTATGTTCCGACGATGGAACAAATAGCAGATATTTTGACCAAGCCTCTGTGATTGACAAAGTTTGTGTACTTTCGAGACAAGCTTGGTGTTGCTAAGAATGTCTCTCTTGCTGAGAGGGAGTGTTGAAATTAGTGCAACTGCAAAAGCCATTCTCCGGGAAGATGGCAAAGACCCTAGCTAAGATCTAGGGCCCCCAATACACTCATGGGGTTCTTGGTTTGGGACCAAGCAGTTAGAGCCATAGCAAAAGATCCTAGTGAGGGCCCCCAGTATATTGTTGGGGTTCTTAGTCAAGGACCAAGCAGTAAGTCCCTAGATGTGTTCTAGGGCCCCTTGATGTGTTTCAGGGAATCCTTGCTCGATGCTTGGATTGATCCTTGGATGTGTTCCTTGGTGGTTGATGATATAAGTCCCTAGATGTGTTTTAGGGAATCCTTGCTTAAACGCTTGGGTTGATCCTTGGTCTTGTACCGTGGTGGATAAAGACCCTAGATGATCCGGATTATGTTCGGAATGAAATGAAAGCAAAGAAATTAAAATGAAATACTCATGAAAATTGCTAGAAACTGAGAAATACAGTAATACTTGATTTCTATTAGTGAAAGAATTGTAAAGAGACTGTAAAACTACAAAATGCAAGCTTTATCTCTAAGAAGAGATGTAAAGAGACTGTAAAAATACAGAGTGAACGGTGGCATCTTTATCTCTGAGAAAAGATGTGACGGCTACGTTCATTCGCAAGAAGATGATTATAATGAGGCTCTGAAGGCCTTTTTATGATAAGAAGGAATGCCAAAACCCTAGACATCCAAACACATAACCCTAGGAGATGAAACGCCAAAAGTCATGTGGGCCCCATTTGTGTAAGTTAGTACATTAACTTCCTGGGGTCGTAACTTTTGYATACGATCTTCGTTTTAGGCGCGTGATAGCCCGTTGGAAAGGTCTTTTCGAGAACTACGCATTACGTCGTCAAAATCTGACTCCGTCTACAGTTTGACTATGGCGAGCCAAAAAAACATTGTTTAGGGCCCCAAAACAGACCTGGAAGTACAGCAAGATGTGCTGACATGAAAACATGCAAAATAAGCCAGTTGGATTAGGTGGGAGGCCACCAGTATCCACCTGGAAGATGTGTAGGGCTTCAGACAGCCCCGGAAGTGTAGAACCCACAATTACAAAGAAGTACAAAAGAACGTGTTGCACTAAAAACTGACAAGAGGAGCCAGTTGGAACAAGTGGGTTGCCACCAATATCCACCTGGATCACTAGGTGTGTTCTAGGGCCCCCAGATGTGTTCTAGGGTATCCTGGTCTGGGACTAGGTAGTTCTTGGTTGAGTACCAAGATGTGATGATGTGTGATCTTCCTCTTCTTCTCTCGGGATGGTCCATGAGACCTAGGAGCAGCTAGAAGATGGACATGACCACATCATTGATTTTTCCTCTTATGCAAGGATGATAAAAGCTTATAAGTTATCATGAGACTTATGTGGACAATTGCCATTGAAGAAGACCCCTTTGACTTTGTCTTGTAGCCTTCCCTTGCTTGAATCTCGTTCCCCTTCTTGTTTAATGCGGTGTTGGTCTTTTATAAGTCACTTTGACTTATTTGACTTTCTAATTAATATTTTTATTAATTAAAAATATTAATTATTATTTTTTACTAATTATTTTAATTATTAGGTTTTTAATTAACCTAACCCTAACCCCTTCCTATACTATAAAAGGAACCTCAACCCTCTCTCTCTCATTACATTCACACACTCTCACTTCCTTTGGTCTAAATTTTTGGTGCGGCCTACTCTTGTTCAGTTCAGTTTTGGTGCGGCCTACTTGGAGGGTTTCTTCTAGGACTGTTTGAAGGCTCGGCCCTCTTGTGCTTTCTCCTCTTTATTGTTTTGAAGTCCTTATGCTGGTGTAAGGGTGCAACTAGTCTCCTTTTGTGGTTCGGCCTTCTCCCTTTGCTGTCTAGGTGCCACAACCCTCTTATACATGTTTGCTGCTGCCTCCTCTAGCTTGTCGTTGCCTCCCCAGTCTGTCGTGCCTCTTCCTTGACTGTTGTTTCTCTTCCTTAGGTTGTCGCGACTCGCTGGTACCCTCTCATGCTATAGCATTTATGGTCTGTTGTGACAGACCTAAATCTGTTGTCTTAAGCTGCACATGCTACAACAGTAATATAAGTTTTTGGGCAGATTTTGATTGGGCTATTTGGGGTTTCATATCAGCTTTGAGTTTTTGGTCTTTGGGGTTTTTATATCAGCCTTTGCTTGCTGATGAGTTTGTTGATTGGTCTTTGGGGTTTTTATATCAGCCTTTGCTTGCTGATGAGTTTGTTGATTGGTCTTTGGGGTTTTTATATCAGCCTTTGCTTGCTGATGAGTTTGTTGATTGGTCTTTGATTTCTTCTTGGCTAAACTATCCACAAAGATCCTGATGAGATCTACCCATGAGGGTTTGATCCATGACCATTATAGCATTCTCTGAGCATACAGAAAAGTGGACAGCAACAAATCAGGTATTTCTCCTATTTGTTTTGGCTAAGGTAATGTTCAGATTTTGTTTTTGCTAATGTTTAAATCTGCATTTAGTTCAGGTTAATATTCAGAAATATTTTCTTCTGTTCTTGATCATCCCTAGTTAAGATTGGTTATCTTTAGCATGTTCAGATTTATTATTTATGTGCTTCATTTACTTTAGAAATTGTGTTTTAAATGCTGATCTATATCTACTGTAGTGAATATAATCAAAAAAAAATATTGTTGTTTCTGTTTTTCCCTTAAATTCTAACATGGTATCAGAGCTTAGGGCGTGAAAAGAGCTCAATAGTGGCAGACTTTTGAGCCTGCATAGATCCACTTTTAAGGGTTTGGTTTGCAGATCAGCAGTAAGCTTATTTCATAATCAGATCTTGAAATCAGCATGGCTTCATCTTCAGTCAAAGCAGAAGATAGGCTTGAAGGGGCCTCCAACTTCAATGCTTGGAAAGTTAGGGCGTTTAATATCCTAGAAGAAGGTCACTTGGATTTCCATTTGTTTTATATGCTACAACCTACATTTTGTTAAGGCTTACTCTTCAAAAATCACCTTGTGCCTCCACTCCGTAGCCTTAGCAATCTTATCTTTAGGGAAGCCCCCATTGAGTTGGAGAAAAGCCAAGCAGAAGTGTGAGGAAGAGCTACTGCGATGACAGTGGGGAGCCTTCCATAGTTCACAAAACTAGCCCCTTGATGCTTGGGACTTTACATCATTTTGGGGTGCTAGATTTTGTTGTAATAGAACCTACAAAGATATATAAGGTAGGTGCAGCATAATCAATATGTTAAAGTCATTTAAACGGTTCACAAATGGTGTATAGCAGTGAATGGTTCTCAAGACATATTTTAACAGTTCACTCTTGCATTATTTTTTAGCCAGACATATTTTCTGGTTCTCAAGATTACTACAATGGTTCTCTTTCAAGTTTCTAGACTATATTTCTAAATTAACAAACAGTTTGAGACTTTCAATGGTCATATTGTGATGGAAATGCACTTGTAACATGCCATTGAAATTCACATCCATGTCTGACTTCCAACAAAATTAAGATGCATCTTTGTGTTCCCAATGCCTTCAAGGGTTACATCAAAGACGGTCCTTTCCCTAGTCATCGCAAATTATGTTAGCTTCATATACTTGGCTTACAGGTATCTTATTGAATTTATAGTTGATACGTATGTTTGACCATTCTTTACAATGCCTTATAGCGATATTGAACTCTACCTATATGTCAATTTTACCTATATTGATTTTAAGAGAACATGCCAAGATACAAAGTTGAATTTTGGCTACATATGTCAATTTTTCAACATAATTTCAATTGAAAGTAAAGCTCTTAGACAAATACAGCCTCGAGTTCTTTTATGTTACATACAGTAGAAATGTATCCAATAATCGTTCTATATGTTGCAAGTTCAACGCATCAATTTAAGAATAAAAATGATACCATCGCAATGGCAGAATCTTAAAGATTTATAATTCTATTCATTGTCTGTACAAACAAATCCATACACTTTTAGGAAGCCCATTTTCAATATCATTGATCAGCTGCTTATTTGCTTAGGGTGTCAATTGCTGACCTCAACATTGCTCTTTGATCATAAGTAATTTGATGTTAAATTGTTTCTATCTTTTATAAGCAACTTTATGGCCCGTCCAAAATAATTTTTTCCTTGTTTTGTTTTTCACCAATAAAAAGGGGTGTTGCCCATCATAACGTTGTAAGATGCAGGAAATGACCACAACTTCACATGCAATGTATCTATCAAGGCTTTTGTCCCGTTGCTAATCACAATTCATTAGTTTTGTGTGTAGCTTGTTCCAACACAACTCATATGGTCTGCATGATGACTTATCTACAAAGTGTCTTATGATGTGGGTACATATATTCATGATCGTCTTCGGTAAAATCCCAGCCTTGAATGAGACATGCGTACATGAATTTGCTGTGCAGTGGACCACATTATATACAAAACTAATCTTCTACCTACTCATGTACTGACCTTGCATCTTGCAATCTCCTCATTTTGTGGACTCAATGAAGATCTCAGATCAGTTTGCCTTGTTTTCTACCCTTCTTGACATAAAGATATAGAACTAGTGTTTGCTTCAAGAGATAAAGATAGACATCAATGTGAACGGAATTATTATTAGAACTAAAAATTCTTCAAACTTGCTGATTCTACTCCGATTTTCAACAACTACAAATTCTCCCAGACCATGCACATCATATCCATAGGCTATGACATACAGATTCAGATTTTTTCCCATAATATCAATTAAACTGATGAACACGAATTATTCACCAAGAACAGAGCCTATAAAATGAATCCCAATTAGTCTCCATATTTGTATTGAAAGCATTTACCTGAACCTAGCAATTTCTCTAAGTGGTCCTCCAATCCCACATCCAACATCCAATACCTGCAATATCATTAGAGAAACTGTAAATGCCAACTTGTAAATTCCTTCTAAAAGTTGCAGATGCTTGTAACAAGAAATGAATAGTGAAAACAACCTTCATTGCAGGCTTTAAACAAAGATGGAGAGCAAGAAAATGTTCATGACGCTTTATACTTTCCCGAAGGGACTCCCCTTTCCATCTGCACTGTAAAAACTTGTTAGTACCATGTATCCAAAATATCTCTCTAATTCCTTGCAGTTCTGCTGCTATATTGCACTCTCTGATACAATGATAAGCAAGAAATTTCCCGAAAATGATTCAATAGCAGAATTGAATTAATCAAATTCAGATGAACCATAATTAACAGCATTGCTAAATCATAATTGCACCGCAAAACAATATATATTTATTTAGCACAAATTTCAGAGAAAGGGCAACCTGTGAGCAAAATGAAAAGACTCCCCCCATCCATACTCATAGAAACTAGTAGCGAGATCATAGTATTTATTTACCTGCAAACAATGTGGAGTCACAGGTCATGTAAGTATATCTCAAGAATTCTACTCACGACAGATGTCAAGCCACAACAATAATTTATCCATATTTTCACTTCAGTGACTGGGTATACTATCAGAGATGATGGATCACAATGAAAATATGGCATTAGTGCATATAATATGAAATTATCTATCAATATAAGAACTATCATGAGCACTCTTTAAACGAGTTATGTCGATGCTTGAAGAGCTGTCAAAAATGTCCTTAAAATGATTGTTTAACTTTAAATATACCTGTTAGAATGCAACTATGACTGACTAGAAGCTTCAACCCAAGAAACGAGACATGTATGAATATCCAATACGACTGACTAGAAGCTTCAACCAAATTTGCAGGAAACGACAGGTTGGAAGCGGCAATAAAATATATAAAAAAAATTAAACCAAAAAAATAAAAATCAGGGAAATTTTCAAAAATTGAAATAGAACATAATTGATTAATTTTACAACTGATACGTGTTTTAAGCCAAGAGTGGTGTCCATGTCCAATCCTTGTAAATTCGCTCACACCCCTATGTTTATGTTCAAATATACATAGATTGGGCTCATGTAAATGCCCCTGAAGAATACTTGCCAACTGCAATTGAGCCTGATCCCAATAAGACCTCGCAAAGGAGCAATCCCATAAAATATGCTTCACAGTTTCTGCATTTGGACAAGAGAGGCAAAGTCCATCTGAAAGTCCACTCTTGGCCAACTGAGCCTTGGAAGGAAGCTTTGATAGATCACCAATCAAGCAAAAACACGAAACTTATAGGAAACCCGCATCGACCAAACACTATGCAATATCTAAATCCAACGATTCTTAGCATTTGATGAAACCCATCTAGCATTCAGAACTAGCCCTTGAACACGTGTCTCCGATGCAAAATGGAGTAAAGTATACGGGAATCATAATGAGTCAAAGGGCACCCAAAACTTCACTCCCAATCACGCCAAAAGGGACCTAGCATATCAATGTTCATCTTGAACAGATCTTCCTATGGGATGAGCCCAACAATCTCCAAAAAAGTGAGCCAATCCACAAGAGACAAAGCAAATTCTCGAACCACTGAGCACTAATCCTTCCAAGAGCAAGAATTGGCATCCCATAGATCCCTCCAAAAAAGGATCTTCTTGCTTAGTCTCCTTGCTTCAAGGTGTCATAAGTGCCTTCCAGCTTCCAACTCCAAATCAGCCTTCTGGCCAAGTCCCACCTAGCTCGACTACCTGACATCTGCCAACGAACCAAACCTGCCACCTTCCTCCAAGCTGCCCAAATACTCCTAAACATAAAAGAGCTTGCAATCTAGAAATTATGAGGAGCATGTAAGATATCACATGAGCTAAACTGACCTCTAATTTAACCAACATGTTGACCTAAAAGCAATCTATGCTGCTACAGAACCTGCTAAGGAGAGGCACCATCCAAACATCTAACTACCCATTTAGTTGTCAATATGCACCTTTGCATTGCAACATCTATCAAAGAAAGGCATCCTTCATCCTTAGGCAAAATGTAACCATCCTTAGGCATAATGTAGCATAGTCCTCTCTACTAGAAAAGTCCCTCCACCACTGGAGGAATATCCATGATTACATCCCTGCCAACTTCCGTCCATGCCAATTCACAAGCATGATTGATTTTAAGGACGGGCTATATAGAATTATGATGCCACATCAACACTAAATCAATAGTGATTCAAAGAAGAACTAGTATGCTAAAGGTTAGATAATGTTGTAAGTAATTTAGACATAAATTCAAATTTGACTAGAGGGGGTGGTACATAAGGCGCAGATATGGTTCATATGGTATGGTGAAAGTTCCATGCATTGGCACAAAGTTCTATATACTGCGACTTGTAGAGTTCTAAGCAAGCATGGTAGACCATGGGGGTAAAGGTTTCCAAAGTTGTAAGAACATGTTATAGAACACCGTTGACATTAAAATATTTATAAATAGTAAATCTCTTTAGGTGAGAACTAGGAGTATCCTCTACTATTACTTTGCATGGCTGCATAGTGCTTATTTTGAGCTTAATAAAAAATAGTGCCCAAATGCTGATATGGATTTTCTAATGTAATGATCAATTATTGCAGATTCCATTTATGAATGATTCATATTATAATAGTATTGATCTGCAAATGCGGATGTATCATGTTCTCTTTTTGCAATTACTAAGAAATTCATATTAGTTTATAACTTATGTGCAACTTATTAAAGAGTCAAATAACCACTAGAAAACTTAGTTAAACTGGCCATGACTTGAGTTTTAACAAGGTTCTCGAATGCAATTCATAAGCTCGGTTGGAGTCTTTTTTGTAAAACTGTGAGTATTTTCTAAGTTCAATATTTGGAAATTTTTACGAGCCTAAGTCATGCTCTCACTCTATATAGACTCTATCATTAGGGAGGGGGAGTGGACCAGGAGCAGAGAGCAAGAGAAGGGAACAAGAGCAGAAGTGGCCCTTCCCAAGAAAAAGACTAGGAGCGAAGTGGTCCCGAGGGCATCTTTTACACATATATAAATATGTGTGTGTGCAGTCTCGAGAGTGGTCCTAAGAGCACTCAGGGCATGAGCTAGAGTGGGAGGCTCTGAAGTGCTTACATGCAACACTAACATAGAAACCAACTTATACCAATCTACAAATAAGACAAAGAAAATAGAGTTTCCACTTATCATTGCTTAACAACAATGGCTAGTGCCTAAGGTTTCCCACTACACGACTCTTGGTCTTGTATTTAGGTTACCCCGATGAATTAAACCCATGTTCTATTATCTATGTCAAATAATAAATTCTAACCACAAGGTAATAGAGGCCCTCAAGTGCCAAATTGTTTTCCAAGTAAAGGTTGCAATACCATGATACAGTTGCAATGCACATAAGTATCACAAATTAAGACTATGGGTCAGACAAAGACCACAACATAATGTTACAAGGCTTTTGAAGGCCACAACATAATCTTTTGGTGCTGTGATGCAAATAAAGTTGTGAAACATTTAAGGCCTACATGTAATTGTAAACAATAGGGATTGAACCAACACCAAAACCCCATGTTGCGAGGTGCATCAACTATAACAAGAGCAAGTGAGGCCATAACCCCAAGCTACACGGTTGTATAGGCTTACAACGTCAAGTTGCACATTTGGATGTACTAGTAACCATAAGTTGCAAACCACATACCCCACAAACTTAGGTTGCTAGACCAGCAAACCTGGCAACCTTAGGTTTTGAGATTAGTTAATCTTGCAACCTTGGGTTGTAGGAATAACATGGTTCCACAACTTGTGTTGCAAGACTAGTCCACTTCGCAATGATATATCATAGATGTATAGCCCAAATATTAGCACAAGCCAAACTTGTAAAAAAGCATGGACCTGCAAATCATGGGACACAATAGACAAGCAACAACCAAACACATCAAGCAAACAAAGGAGACGGATCAATCTGACACGGAAGAAAAGGGATAATTGCACAACTGACATAGTACACAAGATCTTGTATAAAAATAATTAAAACCTATAGAAGAGGAGGACTGACAACTGTACACAAGTTTTATATTCTGTCTCAACCATAATAATTTTTTTCTGACTTTTCAGTCACTCTATGTAAATTTCTACAACAATACACTACATCTAGTATGTGCTTGCTTCTAGTTGTGTGAAATCTAGTTTTCTAACAGCTAGGTTAAAATGTGGTGTATAAATGAACTTAGTTCTACAAAGACAAATTGTAGCCCTCTAAAACACAGTCAAAGACACTTGTAGTAACATTGAAGTCACAAAGTGTCAAGATCACAAGCAACTAAAGACAAATCAGTGTTATTAGAAAAACTGATGTGACACTTGTAGTAACATGAAGCCGTGAGTTTCAAGACCACGAGCAACTAAAGTATTGGTGAAGCCATGGTGAAAAGTCTTGAGACACCAAAATTTCAGATCAGTGGTATCAAAACCAAGGCAAAAACTCATAGGCACAAATATTTTCAGATCACTCTCCATTGGAATAGTTAGTTTAGAAACTTAATTCTGCGATAACTTAGACCTGCTCCTGTCACAATATTACTCATCATTGATGACTAATTTATAATTAATACATAGCCCCAAGGGTTAGCTCAAGCGGTCTTGAGCCGACGTGAGATCTCTCCCCCGGTGATTAGTTGGGGAGGTCACGGGTTCGACTCTCTTGATCCCCTTGGGGTTAGGCTCCGTAATCAGGGCTGACGGTTTACCCCGTTTACAATCCATGAATCATGGGGAAGTACTAGGAGGGTTTTCCGTGAGGATTTCCTTGGAAAAAAATTTATAATTAATACATGCATCCTTTTAACTTGCAAAATACATCAATGACAATAGAGCACACTATCTTACATCATTAAAATCTCGAGGATTGATGTATGCAGTTAAAGAGTATAACATATATTAAATAGCAAATACTCAACATATATGAACAAAAACCATGCACGGTATAGAAAATACAACATATTGCAGTAATGAAATTAGAAAAGTAGGCAAGTAGATAATAGAATAGTCAGAAATGAAGGGAAAGCATAGAGAACATGAAAACCCAAACAGTCTTGCCTGTAGACTGTACGCAGATTCCTAAAGGAGCTTTCCAAGTCCAAATTCCAACTGATAAAGAAATGTGGAGAATTTCCATACTCATGTACTTTAGAATGATAGAACTAAAATATGTTTCCATATGTTTAACTTGAGGATGCATGTTATTGAATTTGAATCTCTTTCGAAATCATATGATGGATTAAAGAAGCAGTTTACTCTGCATATCATATGCTACCCCTGCTTCGTAGAGCCAGAGCCACTCCAAGGTTCTTGTTTCCGTCTTATAATGTGGTTGCATTTATTCTTCACTTTATAAGCATGGAGAACAAATCCAAGTCACAAAAAGTAACTACTGGAGAATAATCCGACCCTTTATACATGGTTTTAATGAACTATTCAGAAAACAACGAATGGAAGTAATCCATTGATAAAACTCTATGAGAAGTGTACCATGTCCGTGTAGTTAGATTTTCTCGAGTCTTCGTCACCACCATAGTACATGTGATATTTTTCATACCTACAAAATTATAGCAAAACAATCAATTTCCAATTTGAGATTGCATATAAATTCAGCATCTCAACTAAATTTAGTCAACAAAACTTGATTAAAGAAAAATACAGTTTGCAGAACTCATAACCAATCTTTTGAAATTGCCGCTGATGTAAAGACAGATTTCTATCCTTTTCCTATAGATGTAACATATAACATAAAAAGGGTTGCTACAGGGATAACAAATGAACAAACCAATTAAAGCAGAATTCCAGCGTTTGCCTAAATATTTTTGGCCAAAATGAGGAACCAAGACACTAGACAGTTGGTAACCCTTACTTCCTTTCCAACAAAGTCAATAAGTTCCTTTTGGAACTAAGGAGCATTATATGTCCTGTGTAGTTTGTATTATATGGCACTATTCACCTGTGCTATCATAGTACTATATTGTGTATAATATCTAGGTGATACATCATACAATATCAACTTTGTTGTTTTGTTGGAACAAATGACGAGGGCAATGGCACAACAACTTTTAGTTGCTATGGTAAAGATCTGACAACTTGCTTCTTAACGAGGTGACAAGACCCATGTCAGGTATTTCAGAGTTGAACTAAATAGCTATGCAAAGAGGACATTGAATTCTCGCACACACAAAATCATATGTTACTGGAAACACGAAATGGGAACAGAACGAGAAACAGGGCTAAAGTTTTGAAAGGTAAGAAACATGAACACCACCCAACATGTACTATGCATGTAAAATTGATCAGTAATGTACTAATGTAGTGTCTAGACAGGAACAGGAATAAGAAAGGGAACAGAACCGGAAACAGGTCTCCCCGTAATGTTTCTCATAAAGCCCCAGCGAACAGTATTACCCTAGAAATTTCAACGCTTCTCCTTAACCATGGCCAGGTTGGCCTTTGATTGTCAGATTAGGAACCTCTAAAACAGATCTCGACATCTTTGGAAACAAGTAATTGAAACGCTTCTTCGCATTAATAGTTCTCACCAGATGAGATAACTAGTCTTTTAGCAGCACGCAGTAAGACTGTGTAATTAAGCAGAGTGGAGGGATCCAAGCGTAACCGTACCACTGCCATGTGACCAGGGTCTTTACCTCTTTGTAGATAATAAAAGTAATAGCTAACCCTACCCCTGTCATGTGACCACGGTCTTTACCTTCGTGTAGATAATGAAAATAACGGATGAACCAATACCAAGCATAATAACAAGGTCACGTCAGGAGAAGAGAAGAAGAACAGTATTAATGTGGAACGAAATCCCAACATAGAGATATGCCACTGTAGCAAGATGGCCTGTAACATCACATATTTGGTCTCTAGGATGATGACCTCATCTACAAGCAAACGCTCCTACGGCCCTGCTCCCACGACCCTTAAAACAAAGTACTCTAGCTAGTGGCTACTGCAAAAACCAAACCGCCTATACATTGTGACTGCCAAACTTCGATCTTTATTTTTTCATTGCTTTTCACGGAGAAAAGCACCAAGTTTACAAAAACATCAATGGATTCCAAAAATCCTGTAGAAAGTTTCAAAAACTTCAGTCGCCACTCTAGGGTGATGGCCTCGTCAAAACTCGTGCAACCTGCAAGCAAATGCTCCTATTGCTCTTAAAACAAAGTAACTGTAGCTTGCAGTTACTGCAAAAACCAAGCCGCTTACATAACTTCGATCGTTATTCTTTCATTGCTTGTCACGAAGAAAACATCAATCGATTCCAAATATTATGTAGAAAGATTACAAAAATATCAATGGATTCCGAATATTCCGTAGGCCTATCTTTCATCAAAGCAACTTTAAGAAGAAACTATCCAAGAAGTTCAAAAACTCTTTGTAAGTAGCTAGTAAGAATCCAGAAAAGGTTTTTTTTTCTCCTAGAGGAATGGCCACTGTATATTCTAAGGCATAATGCAACATATTCAGTGCATTGAAAAACCTTCACACTCATTTTCGCTGTGTTTTTTGAATTCTCTGGCTTACAAAACCCTGGCCCTTCACGAAACACGTTCATAGAGGGGAAATAAAGAGAAAGTGCGAACTGCAGGATCGAAAAGCTTACTCTTCAACTGCGGTCAGCATTTGGCCTTTCTCAATGTTGCCTCCCACTCCTGAAGCCAGATCCATCGCTCCTCCTACTGTTGCCATTCCTGAAATATAATCAAGCATCACAAATCACTATCGTGCATTCTCGTAATATCAACAAAACCTGTGCAGATATCCGAGACAGCTTTTTCCCAACAAACTTTAAAGTTAAAAATCAAAGCGTTAAATCATTTTCCGATCGTAAATTTTAGCATCAAATTTTTTATGTAGAGGTCCTGAAGAGCATTTTCCGAACAAACTTCGTATGTTAGCAAGCAGATCTAACCAAAAAGAAAGGATCTATGCAAAATCCTTTAAGCTAAAAATCAAAGCTTATGTAAAGCTCCTGGACAACATTTTCAACATGATTTTAGCATGGTAGCAAAGAGGTTTCACAATATGAGGGAAAATGCGTACCTGAAACAGAGCTTTAGTGAGCGATTCAATGAAGCTTTCTGAAACCACAAAATTGTTAATGGCTTCACTGTTAGGATTCAAGGATTAAGGGATTATAAGGAGAACCAGGAATCCCTGCGCAGAACGTATATTATTCGGCCTCTGACAACGCAAGCATAGCTGGTGGAAATGAACCGCGATTAATGGATAAAACCAACACTTCCTCTATTTCGCTGGCAGCGCCAGGGAATTGATCGTGCGATCTTATTTTGCAAGGGTGCCACGTCAGAGGGAATAACGTGGACATAGTGTTGTGGAAAGCTGGAAACTAAGCGCATTGCATTTTTCATTGAGAAAAAATCATGCCAATCATAATATTTTTATAAAAAAATAAAATTAATTCAATAGTATAGAGTAAGTCTTTCTAGGTTTAATGGCCGTTTGTAATCATAATATTTTTTTTATAAAAAAAAAAATAATAAATTAATTCTATAGTATAGAGTAAGTCTTTCTAGGTTTAATGGCCGTTTGTTTTACCAAGGTATTTTGTAAGGGAAGTGTTTTTTTTAAATAATAATGAGTCAATGAACATTTACAAATAGTAAGTAATACTCTATATATAAATATATCTATATTTATATATGTCCGTGAGACAGAGCGGTTGGTAATGACAAGTACTTTTCTCCAAGTGTTGGGAGGGGGTCTTGAGGTCAAATCTGGCTGGGTCTCCTGGATGAATTGTAATGGCTGCTTGTGATGTAAATGATTTATATCTCTAATATAAATCGAGTTAATTTCTCGTTAAAAAAAGTAATACTCTATATATATAAATTTGATTTTAAAAAAAATAATTTTTTTCTTGGAAAAAGTGATAATCATCTTCGTTATCAATCCACAGCTTAATAATATTAATTTCTGTCAACTTAAAAACAAAATCCACAGCAATAATATTAAATTTTTATCAACTTAAATAAAAATTATTTTTTATTAATTAACTTATAATTTAATTTAATAAGAGAGATAGTCCCAAAGCAATTACTCCATGCCTTAATTTTAAAATTATGTTTTAAAACGATTTACAAATGAGTAAGTATTACTCTATATATATGAATTTGAGGATAATTTTTTTTCTTGAAAAATTGATATTCATCTTAAGTCATCAATCCCACACAGCGTAATAATATTAATTTCTGTCAACCCAAAAACAAAATCCACACAACAATAATATTAAATTTTATCAACTTAAATAAAATTATCTTTTATTAATTAACTTATAATTTAATTTTAATAAGAGAGATAGTCCCAAAGCAATTACTCCATGCCTTAATTTTAAAATTATGTTTAAGGTTGGGATATGACTAATCTTGAGACTATGCTTATAATTGGGATATGGTTTGTGTGAAAGCGTATTTATGATATTATTTTTGCCATGTTTATTTATGGTTGGGATATGGTTCATTTATTTATAAGTATTTTTTTTTTTTTTTTTATGATACTATTTTTTTTGTTGTTTATTTATGGTTGGAAATATGCTGAGTACAGATTTTATTTGTTTTCTATTTTGTTTTAATTATTCAAAAGTATTTTATGACATAATTTACAAACTCTTAACAATAACATAGACACATCAAATTAAAACAATCATTTATAATGAATTTTCATGAATTTTCATCATGGTAGTGAAAATAAAAATCACATCAAATTAAAATGATCATTTATAATAAATTTTCATGATGGTAATGAAAATAAAAATGATTACAATAATAATGAGATGATGAAAGTATGTAGGTCTCCCATACCCTTTCCCTTAAAAGATGTTATGAGAATCAAAACATAAACCCTATACAAAACCCTAAAGCTTTACAACATTAATAAATATTTGTGTTGCATGCCACAAACATTCAAGAAACAAAAATACATATAGGAGGTATTTTAATATTTTTAAATATGTGATGAGAAGATGGAGAGTGAAGAGGGTAAGCGGTTTAGGTCGACTGGTTAGGGTTGCAAGTGTAGAGGATCAGTAAAGGACGCAATTAGGGTACAAGTATGGCAGCGCAAGCTCGGGAGGAGGCAGACAAGTTAGGGCCCTCTTGTTCGCTCAAGGACCGAGGCAAGCGAGAATCTCTAACATTCAAGGATGAAGTTATGGGAAAAGCGACGACACGAGCGGAGGATACGGAGATGGGGGGTGTAGGCAAGGGAAACAAGGAAGGGAAAGGCGAGACAAAGGCCAAAATGAACACCTGCCACACATGCACAAAGGAGAACCCTGTGTATGAAGTCACTTCTCATAGTATAGGCAACTATATACACCACATGAAAGATTATGCCTTAATAGGAAAATTCAAGGTTGGGTGAGCTCCAGATGGAAAGTTAAGGGTCAGGTCGACCTAAAGCTGGGAAGGCTTTTCCGCGGCCATTTTCTCTAACCCGATTGGGCAGAGACAAAGTGTTGAAGAAGGCGTGTTCTTCCAACTTCACAGCCCTCCACCCTCACGATATTGGGCGGAGATGGCCCGAGAGAAAGGGACTGGCGACTAATACCCGATTACGGATAAGACTATACTACCGTTGCCTCGAGAATCCAGGAAGTCTACGAGACACTGGAAGGCATAGGAAATACTATGTGATCCTTCACTAAAATATCTGAGGTGACAGAGATTGCTAAATATACCTCATATGCACGGATCTACGTCTACATGAATGCCTTCTAAGCCTCCTAGAGGCAGATTATAGCTGACTTACAGGGACAGAGTGAATGGAGCCAAACAGTGAACTATGAACATATCTCATTCATGTGTAGGAAATGCCATGTCCATGAAAACTTGTTTCGATATTGCCCCCCTAAATGTAAAGCAGAATGACACCAAACATCAAGAAGCAGATGTGGAGGATTGACCAAAATTCAAGGAGAGAAAATGCAAAGATTGGAGACGGGGGGAACAGTGGTCCATAGGCTTTAACAATAAAAACAGGTTCAAAACTTTGGAGGAGAACAACCCTTCATGTGTAGGAAATGCCATGTCCATGAAAACTTGTTTCGATATTGCCCCCTAAATGTAAAGCAGAATGACACCAAACATCAAGAAGGAACAGATGTGGAAGGATTGACCAAAATTCAAGGAAAATGCAAGGTGGGACGAAGACAGGGGAACCAGTCGGTCACGGAGGAAAGCAACAATAAAAACAGGTTCAAAACTTTGGAGGAGAACAACCCAGAAAATGAAGAGCAATATTGTCAAGAGCCGCAGAAGAAGGAAATACAGCAACCAAGAACCACCAACAAACAAAACATACCAGATCCAAAATTTAAACAAGTGGAGCCAAAGGAAAGGGAACTAGAGATGTAGGATCGAGAAGATCAAGACCCAGATCAAGGAGGCCAAACCCAAGACTATTAAGAAATGGACATAGAAAAGATAGAACGCAATACGAAGTCCCAAAAGCAATACCAAGGAGAACAAGAAATGAAGGAGAGAAACGCAGATCACTCATCCAACCTACAAGAAGACACTCAGGATGGCAAGGGGCAGGAGAAAGGGTTGGGGATTTTTGCAAGTTCTTCGGGCAGCTTTGG
>SNQJ01S0029455.1:279192-309836 GCA_010110895.2 Picea sitchensis | reverse complement strand
CACCTTGTGTATGAGGGGGCGCAAGTCTAGCAGGCATAGACTCTTGAGGGCGCACAAGCTAGAGGAGGAGCGCTTCCAAAGGAGGGAGGCACATTGGCTTGTGAGAGGGAGCTGTCTAGAGGGTTGGCACATTTGCTAGAGAGTTGGCGCTTTTGCTAGAGGAGGGGCGCACTTGTGTGAAGTGCGCACCAAGCCAAGGAGAGTAGGTGCACTTGTGAAGAGGGCACAAGGTCCAAGGAAAAGGCAAAGGCAAAGGCAAGGCAAAGGCAAGAGGCAAGGCAAAGGCAAGGCAAATGCAAGAGGCATAGCAAAGAGAGGAGGGCGCACCAAGGCAAAGGGCGCCTTTGTTCAAAGGCTAGAAGGCACAAGTTTTGAGGAACTCCATTGCAAACTGAGAAGAAGCTTGGATTGTATCAGGTTCCTTGTGTATTTAGTTGTTGTAGCATTTGCTTTCAGATCTCCATATATATATATATCTATCTCTCTTACTGGTTTTCCCCATGGGGGTTTTTCCAGGGTCACGTTGACCAAAAACACGTGTACATTTGTCATGTTTGCTTAGTATTTTCAGCTTGTAGTTGTTAAAGATTCTACAGGTGTGTTTGATGTTTAATGCATGTTAAAGAAGGCTAACTTGGACAGCAAAACCTTCCATAATTAAACCTTATAACAAGTGGCATTTAAGAGCATCAAACCAAAGCTTGTGGGCAGATTTCAGAGTGGTAAAGTTCAGATCTGGTGGGCTGTTTTGGACAGCGAGAAAACTGTCCTAAAACAGTGAGAAAAACAGTTTGAAAGTACCTAGACTTACTGCCCAACAAGAGGTCACAAGACAGGCTTGTTGGCCCTCAAATTTCTTCAATCTCCTTAGATAACGACTAAAACTTCCTTCATTTGGATGATTTTGTTGAATTGGAACAAGGGCTTGGTAAAATTTGGTAGTCCATCATAAGAAAATGTCTTTCAACTTTCTGGCATGAATCCATCTTGTTATGCTTTTTAAATAACTTATATTTTTATTTTTGTCATATATATATATATATATAGGTCATTACTTTTTTGACAACCTTTGAAACAATTTTGATTGCATATAAATTATAACTTTATAACAATAACAAGTGAGAGTTGTAGATAACATATAGGAGGATAAGGCTCTAGGTTAAGTGGCCCAAATAAAATTTTCCTTACATGTTTCACCAAAACCTTCAATGATTCTCTAAAGAGCGTCTTCAACGAACCTTTGATTCTCACAATATTGTCTCAATTTACTTGTTAATTTTACTTTTAGGTGAGAATGTTCTAATTTTTATTCTCAATCAAACCCTTGTTAACAAACAAAGACAACTCAAAATTTGATATGTTTATTTATAAATTCAATCTTTACATGTGAAACACATAGAAGTAGATTGAGAATGAAGGGAAACAAAGAACAACCAACAATAAGTGAAGTGCACGACAACATGTAAAATATTAGGGCTAACGTGAAAAGCATAAGGTGATGACCAATATGGAGAAGATGTGGCATTTTCTCAGTCATTACTATTTCAACAACAATTTGTTCATTCTTTTTTGGGTCGTTGTTTCCTTGCATTACTCAGTAGCATTTGATGGTTTGTATGATGGTATGGTTGCGATTCAAGATCACGTGACAATATGATTGAAGAATGATTTATTTTCTTTTCCAAGGAAAACCTTGCATGAAAACCTTAGGAATTTCTGTGCATTTCACTAATGGCACCCATTGTAAATTTGTTGATGTTGATTACAACGACTGACTTGGTAGGGACATCGAGTGAGACACACAATATAGATAGTCAGTTCGGAGGATTGAACTTGAGACCCTCCTACATGAAGCTCAAAGCACTCAACCACTTGAGCTAGCCCATCAGGCTGTTACAATGTTTATGATATGAATGCATTGTTTACTATTTTCATGTTTTTTGTTTTACAAACCCTTAATTACTCACACTCGATTAAAATGTTATGAACACGATTAGTTCAAATAAAAATGGCCAATAATATAGGCATCTCTTAGTTTATGCATTGCACTTATCGAAAGCGATAGTTCTCTTGTACTTTGAAGTTTGGACTGATAATTTTTGGTAAGGATATTTTTTTCAATCGAAGGGTAGCCGTGAACTCCAACTCTGCATTATCATGAGGCCACCTCAACGAGAGGAACTTCCAAACTCAGCCAACACATACATTGTTCTAGGGCTCTATGCTTGTCAAGGTTTGGTTTGCATGGCAATGCCTTGTCTCAAATTTCAATTACTATACCAAAACCTAATGGACTATGCTTTATATTAATATTGTTCAACCAAAATTGAGATGGATATTTTTTAATTTTTGGGGGACCACGGGTTTGTGAAAGCTAGGTTTCAGAAAGTGGCCAAGTTTCCCATTGGAAGCTTTGACCCAACCACTGTTTTTTTCTTTGATTTGACCATTGCAGCGAAGATCAAATAGCAATGTTTCATTGGCAACGGTATTGACACTTACAAACAATGAACATGGCATATAGTAAGAAGTGATCTTATATATGAGAGAGGGCATTCAAGAAGGATTGCAGCAAAACAATGAACTACGGTGTCCCAAAACTAAACAAGGATTGGCTAAAATTGAGGGAAAATGATTATTATTATCATTTTTTTTAAATAAAAAAGGGGTGGATCCTATTATATTAGCAAAAAGAGCATACAGTAACAGTTGATGATGCCAGCTGTCCCGCCTGAACAGGAAACCGAGACAGCTGGATCTCCTGTGCCAGGTGTGTCTTTGTTACCAAAACATACATGCGAACACCCTGCCCGAAGGAAACCAGGGCTATTATACTAAAATGTTTCAGGGAGTGTGCCATAACTGGAAGTGAAAGAACTGAACAACTACCTAAACTTAAAACAACATAGATACTTCTAACCAGAAGCTGCAATGAGTCTAGTTGCCCGTGCGCTGCCGCTCGTTTTTCTTCTGTCGCCAGCCTGCTGGTAGCGAGTACGTCTGTGCACGCGTCGGACACTGCCGCGGTGGAAGATTCTTGGAGTGGGCCGCGAATAGCATGTCCAACCTTTGGTCCATCCTGGCGAGGCGAAAGACTTGGTCATCCATGAGACTCCTGAGTTCGAAGATGAGGGGAAGGTGCGATATTTCGGAGAAGGATGCCTGCTCCATCCCACCGCTGCCGTCGGGTGCTTGTGCCTCGGAGTCCTTCGCTGCTTCGGTTGACTTCTTTGGTGGCTCCTTCGTCCCTGTGGTGCTGTCCCTCGCTGCTCTGGTCCCGTGCTCCTCCGTCCCTGTGGTGCCTACGGGAGGGATTTCCTCCTCCACAATGCAGGGAGGGAAGAAGTCCTCCGAGCTTTCGGTGATGAGGCTCCGCAGGGTGTCCCCGGGCAGGAGCGTGCCTTCTTTTTCCAGTTCCCATGATGGGTGGCTTTTCATTGCCTCTTCCAGACTGATTTCCTCAACGTATGCCATGGGAGGCGTCCGTTGCTGGTCTTTGCGTCGGGTGGAAGCTAAAGCGAGTGCTCGTTCGAATTTCCGGTGGCGTTGGCGTCGGGACTCGGCCCTGTGCCAGGCGGTCCCTCTGCGCGGCTTCCCTCTGAGCCGTGGCATTATGGAGACGTTGGAAGGGGCCCGAGCTCCTTTCGGATGGACCTCTCCTCTCCCAAACTTCAGCGGGGCTGTGAATTGCTGCGCAGACGAAATGGACACTGCGAGGAGCCAATGCTCCTCTACCCAATTCGATTCTGTGATAAAACACCAATCTACCATGACCGCCCGAGCCATTAAGGCTGGGTGTTGAATGCTCTGCCGACTGGTACAGTTCTCTCGCGCGAGAGGGCTCATCAAATGGAGGTGGCTGGTGTGAGCCCTTGCGCATTAATAGCAGAGGGGCGCTCGCCGGTTGATGCCATAAAGGAGCGTCCCGACGACAGCCCGCGTGTCCTTTGTTGCCCGCGTGTCACCCTATCCGGGGGAAAATGATTATTATTATTATTATTATCATTGTTTATCCTTTTTGTTTAAGTAGAGAAAGAGAAAACATTAATGTTGGAAAAGGAGATGGGAGAGAATGGGGTGAAAAGATTATGAGCATGAGGAATGATAGAGAATGGGCAAATTATACAAAATTTCTGTTATATTCTATTTATATACAATTGGAAACTAGACCTAGGTAAACCTAAGTTGCTAGGTCCCTGGGTACATGTACGAGTATGACACTTTTTAAAACATGGGATAGGAGTATACTAGTGGTATAGACATAATTTATCTCTCGCTATATACGAAACAAGTAAAAATAAAGAACATAGCTTAATTTTATGTGAATCAACAATGATTCAATGATTCAGATCCATTTTTAGGTGATAGATTCAAATCATTCAAGCATTCATCAATTAACAATGGACACTTAACATAGAACAATGACTAGAAGACCACTTAACATAGAACAATGACTACAAAAACTTGATCATTCACATTGATAACTCTCGATTTTTAAATCAAGTACATTAAAAAAATGATATTTCTTAAGTCTTAAACTTGTTAAGGTGAACCTTGTTTAATAATGAGGTGGTAGTCTCCTTAATAACACATGTTCCCTAGGTATTTTCTTGGTTCTTCTTTGCTGACTTTCAATTCCTATGTTTTGATCTCACAATCCTACAATGCTGAGATCAAAAAAACCACCGGAGAGAAGATGCACTGCTAAATTTCTCAAATTGTGGAAATGCTATAACATTGTTTATTATCGTGATAATTGGAAAGCACACCAATTTCTACTTTCTTAGTGTGAGGTCCTATGGGTCCAAGTGCACTACCAAACATCTTGAAATGGGGCTCATGCTTTTAATTTTAAATGTTAAAAATTTAAATTAATGCAAAAGTAAAACATAAGTATAAGGTAAATATCAATTAAATGTTAAACACAATCTCAAATGACTTGCGGGTTTTTCCATGGGCCTACCAAATGATAGATTGGGGTTTCCAAGCTTGGGCCCACCTTTTCCTTTTATTATCATGTTTCTTTCTTCAAAAAACCTTCTTTTATGGGAATCCATGTTGATCTACCCGACTCAAAGAGTATGCATGTCTCTCAATCCTAGTTGGGATATACCTAGATGTACCTAGATGGTTGTGGTACACGAGGGTACATATATGACCCTTATTGGGTATGTGGTATGTGTTCTAGTGCTAGGCTCATGTACCTCGGGTCTAGATATGCATATCGGGTATAGGGTCCCACTTTTCATTTTTAATGTACAAAATTTAAGTTGATGTGAAAATAACATATAAGGTAAATATCTATTAAAAGTTAAAACACAATCTCAAAGGACTTGGGGGATGTAGTCTAAATGTTCTACGCTTTGGACTTCTTCCAGGCATTTTTCTCTATCATTTTTACCTACAATCTCTAGGTTTTTTTTAGAGCGTTGAACTCATTTATGCATTCAAAAATGCAATTTAAGCAACAACAAATTGCGATTTCACCAACAATTATATAGCCAGATTTCGGTGATGATTGCCAAAAAAGTCCAAAACGTAGAATGTTTAGACAACGTCGACTTGGGGGTTTTTCCTTGGGCCTATCAAATGATAGATTAGGGTTTCCAAGCTTGGGCCCACCTTTTTCTTTTATTTTGATGCTTCTATCTACAAGAAACCATTTTTTATGGGGAATCCGTGTTGAAGTACTCGATTCGAAGGGTATGCATGGCCAAATTGGGGAATGTCTCTTGATCCTTGCTGGCCTATACATGAATATACCCTGATTGTGGTACATAGAGATACGTATTTGACCTTGTATCGAGTATGAGGTACACATACTAGTGCTTTGTTCATGTACCTTAGGTTTGGGTATGTGCACTAATACTTGGTTTGTGTACCACCAAATCCAAGTACATGTACCCTTACTACATAGTAAACCCGACCAATATAAACCATACATCTTATTTACATATAGATGGCTATTAAACATTGATAGAGTAATAGATAACTATTAAAACTAGAACAATGAAAACGTTAGAATTTGTAGCTTGGGCAGGTTCATACACACGGGGGGTGTCTAGTAGTGTGGAAGAGGCCCAACTTAGGTCTAGACAACACTTTAGTTGGTGGGGACCACTCAAGCCAACTTAAGATTAAATCACAGCCATTGGATGTGACTTAAGTTGCCTCAATGAGTGATTAAGTTCCCACCGTTAGATCAAGATCTTGATGAGATGATCCTAGGGTCAGGATTGCATGAGAGAAAAGGATAGGGTTACAAATAACCTAGCAAACCTCATTATCTCATTACCTCAAGAAGTGAAGTTGGTCGACTAGGTAAGGAGGCACTTCCAAGGGAGGTCGAGGGTCAAGACAAAAGAAGTCTGCAAGAGTGCAACATTGGGAGGCCGAGCTAGTGCCAATATCCAACCTAGTCAAGGAGTAAGGGGCCGAGTCAGGGCCAACAACAAACTCAGCAAGGTGAGGCCAAGAAAAGGGTTGAGGCATAGACCGAGAAGGGTCTTACTGTGCAGAAAATAGGAGGCAGTCGGGATCAGCCAGCAAGCATAGTGAAAGGAGAGGCCGAGTAGGGCTGGAATATAGACCAGGACAGGTTTATCTATTCAAAGAGAAGACTGAGAAGAGACAACTAGGTCGAGCCAGGACCATTGTTTATCAGAAACAACAAACAACCTTCAGAAGAGGAATCCGTACGGGATGTACGGACTTCGTACGATCTGTACCTTCACCTAGTCGAGAAAGGAACTCTTACCCAGGTCTGAGTATATCCTGCACACTGTGTTTATCAGTGTTTTTGGAAGAATACAAGCAAGAATCGGGCAGCATTGCTGCCATAATTTTGTTGTATATTCGCCTGAGTACTACCAATGACCATACAGACCTGTACAGGCGGTACGGTCCATTCAAATCCAGGCTGGACGAAATTCCTGTATGCACAGAGCTATTATGAATAAGATTACTCTGTTTTGATGTCATTTTTCTGTTTTTGTATTACTTAATGGTGTGGCTGTCATAATAAGGAAGGAGACACTGATTTTAGTTTTTGGTCTGAAAGTATTTAGTTATTCTCAGTCATATTTTTTCAGAAAACACAACCTAGATTTTTGTACAAGAAGATAAGAGTAACATATTTAGAACCAGAGGGGCCTAATTCACATTGGTGGGAATAGTTTTCCATGAATCCATCAATTTGGGTAGATGCATGACACTAGTTGTCAAATATCTCCTCAGCACCCATAAAGCGAGCCCCAATGTTTGCAATGCCTTCCTCCATTTTACCAAGTATGTCCATTGAGAGTGCATATATTTATGCTATTATGCAAGGACATGATTCTATGCATGATTGTAATGTTTAGTAATGACTGTATATTATTATATGACCATTATATTTATGATGGGGTACTTTACATGGACAGACCCACATTGCTTACATTCTTTCAACTATTTTAAAAGGACAACATGCTCAAGTTGAACATAGAAGTTTCCTAACCTTTTTGGAAGAATGGTGATGATCTTATGTGAAGTCATTTATGGGAGAACACAGGTGCTTTATTATAAGATTTCGCTAGATGATCCTATTGCCGATCAATTTAATTGGAAGTGTGCCCCTAAAGATTATGAGAGAAGATGGATTGGGAGGTGTAAAGGGATCTAGGAATACCAATCTTTTTTTCAAGTCTAGAGTAATTAGATGGTTGGTTCCTCATAACAGCATGATAGTTAAGGATTGACTACATTGTATTGGATTTATGAATTGACACTATGTGGTAGGGAAAATTTTAAGAATGGAAATTTATCTTAAAGTGTAGAAGCCTCGACAAATATTATTAGTCCTTAATATGCAAACTGTAAAATGTTTGGCAATGTTTTTGTAACCTACAAACTGTGCCAAATCAGTTCAAAGCTTGCTTTGAATCAACTCTCTTCACTGTAACTCTACAATCTCAAAATGCTCACAAATGATCAATGAGAACTGTGAGGCAATTAGAAGGTGAGGCTTCATTGTATAACAATAAATTAGAGCCCAAACTAGCAGCCTTTGTGAGGGTGCTATTGGGGATAAGCACAACATGGGAGATGTACCATTGTCACCTTAGCACAATCTCCCATTTTCTTTAGGCCAGCTCCTTGAATCCACGGGGGGTATCCCAATCCTTAGAAATAACCTGTATAGTACATGTTACTTCCAACTACACATCTCAATACATGTTAGATAGACCAGTGCCTTAGTAGCAAAATGCCTTTAGGATATTCAACCAAAAGTTAGGGCAATAACTACTAGAATATAAAGAGGGTTAGGAGCTAATTATTAAAATGTTGAGATCTGAAATATGTTACAGGCTCAACAGAAGTATAGATCAGGAGTAAGAATTCACTCTCTAGATGAAGAGAAAATGTACCTTCAAGGCTTTAACCGCTCAAGAGTTAGATCTAATTCTACAAATCGAGGGTGGATGATATACCCGAGTTGTTCCTTGATTGTATGCTGTAAATTGGACTAGCTTGCTGCGGTCCAACAATTCCAGAATCTGATTTATGATAAAAAACACAGAAAATGCAGATTTTGGGTGAGGAAAAGTACCCCAAGAGTGCCTAAAAACACTTAGAATGATGAACCTTGGGTACTTTATCTAGGGCAATGAAGAAACTATGCAAAAACAACCCAACAATGATTAAATGTAAGTACAAATGAGTAATAACAATGAAATTAGCTCAAACTTGCAAAAATAGACGACGAATACCCCTAGGGTTTCACCAAAAATCTCCAAAATGAAATATAACAGCAATAACTTGCTTAGGAGATGAATTTCACAGTTAGAATGTGTTAAATATGCTTTGTAAACAATCCACAAGTGAAATATAAGCTAGGGTAGGGTTAGAATGCACCTTTTAGGGTTAAACCCTAGCTTTAGGGTTTCACTAATTCGGATTTTTATTGTTGTAATTTAATTTCCAGAATTAGTAAACACCTTAAATTAGCCACAAAACATTAGATACAACCTTGAAGCACAATACCAATAGGGACGATTTGCCTTCTTAGGGTTAGAAATTAACAATCAAGCATAAACCCATGGATTGAAATGTCCATAAAATGAAAGTAAATCATTAACTTTGCACTAGACAATGAAATAAATATTTTTGACGGTATATCTTATATATATATATATATATATATATTTATTTATTTTTTATACTTTCTAAGACATAAACAAAAATAATTGATTTTTTAGGGTTGTGGTTTGTTGTTGAGAGTTAAGCTTAGTGCCTTGTCTCCACTTAGGGCTTATGGGGTCAAGAAATATGCTCCTCTAAGAATTGGTTATTCAATGTTTATGAATTAAAATGAGAGACTAGGGCCTCAAGGCTAGTAGTCTCTTGTCTAATCAAGACAAACCATGAAAACCAAGGCTCTACAAGAAGGGTTTCCTTAAGGGAATAACCTTTACCAACAAGATCAACAAAAGACTTGAAAAGAATGCTTAAAACCCTTTCCAAAGAGTTTATAACTAATCAAGACAAGAGATAAGCACTTACCAAATCGTTTTAGGGAAGATGGAAGAAATACAAACCCTAGACGTCCTCCCTCCAAGTAGTTGATAACTCCTCAATGGATCGATCTTGCTAATTTTAATAGAATCTTGAACATTCACAATAGTCTTTGAAGAAAGAAGAATAACCAAGAAAGAAAGAGTTCCAAGCATTGACAACAAGAAACTCTTAGTAAAGATCTTCTATTAATGGCTTCAATAATCTCCAACAATTCACAACAATTTGGAATGAGAGGAGTGCTTTGATTTATATATGAGGCTCACAACTCCTTCCCATTCTTTATTCCCTAAAAATAAGCCTAAGGAAATAAAATTGAAGTGATTTGTCATCCACATATTTTGGAGACTAAATCAAATGTTAAATTTATAAGCAGCTGCGAGAGCCATTCTCCTGGAGGATGGCTAAGACCCTAGACGAGATCTAGGGCCCCCAGTGCACTCCTGGGGTACTTGGTCTGGAACCAAACAGTTAGTGCCATGGCAAAAGACCCTTATGAGGGCCCCCAGTATACGACTGGGGTTCTTGGTGAATAACCAAGCAGTAAAGACCCCTGAGAGGGCCCCCTCGGGTACTTGGTCTGTGACCAAAACAATCAGTGCCATGACAAAATACCCCTAAGAGGGCCCCCAATAAATGACTAGGGTTCTTGGTCTAGAAACAAGAAACAAGACCCTTGTGAGGGCCCCCAGATGTGATCGGGTTCTTGGTCTAAAGATCATGCTAAAGCCCCTGACAGCCTAGGCCCCCGAGTTCTTCCTGGTGGCTCCAGGGTACCCATGCATACGACATGGGTTGATCCTTGGTCTCTGACCTTGGTGGATAAAACCCCAGGAAAAGTTCTGGGGCTACTTGATTCTCTATCAAGTATTTGATGGTACATGACCTTCCTTAAAGAAGGACATAACCACATGAGGGATAAGTCCTATATGCAGTGATGATAAAGTAATAGGTTCACCATGTGATATGAAGGAATGAGTAATGCCACCTTGCAAACCCTCCTTTACTCTTGTCTGTTTGTCTTGGGGTTTTGTTGTCTTATTAAAGGGGTAAATTTAAAGTTTAAAATATTATTATCAGATGTTTAAATTTGAATTTAAACATGTGATTTTATTTTGGTTTAATCTAACCCTTGCCCTAACCTAAATACTATATATTAAACCCCCCCCTCTCACTTTTTACTCACCTATCATTCTTATGTGCTAGCGTTGATCTCACTCTCTCTAGCCTGCGGCCTCTTTGTATTTTCTGCGGGAGCTACCTCTTTGATTTGCTGTGGATACCTTCTAGCTGCCGCCTCCTTTCTGCTGTGGATGAGCTTCTAGCTGTCGCCTCCTTTCTGCTGTGGATGAGCTCTAGCTGCCGCCATCTTGAGGGTGATCTTCCAGCACTGGCCTCTTCCCTTTGGTTGCTATTTGAAGTGTGTATTAGGTTCGGCCTCCCTTGTGTTTGCTGTAGGTACAGCTGCGGCCTCCTTTGTGTTTACTGCAGGTGTAGGTGCAACCTCCCTTATTTCTGCTGGTTGGGATATTGTGTTCCAGTGTGTGAGCAGTGTGTGGCACCCTTAGCCTTTCGTTGAACCCTTGAGGTTATGACCCTATTGTGTGAACGGATCCTAAGGGTTTTGGCACCCCTTCTTCTCTGTATGATGTGTGGAGAGACTATCTAACCTGCGGCCCTCTTGCTAGGGTAATTTTGTGGGTGCCATTTTGCTGAAACACCTAACAACTCAGTACTGAGATAAGGGTTTATACACAGTCCAGTTTTCAGATCTAAAAGTCTCTTGGGTAAGGGTTTTACTGTGTGAGGGTTTGGGCATTTATTTACCTTTGTTGGGATTGTGTTTTCTCCCTGTGGCCCTTGTACTTGGTGGCAAGAAAGTTCCTACATTCTTTGGCATTGAGATCCACTATAGATCTATGAACTGAACCTTTGTCTGAGCATACTAAACTGGTTCTACACCTCTTGTGGATACTGTGCTATCTTCAGAGGTAAGGTTGTTGTATCAGGTATGTATCTTACTCATCTTTCTCTGATTTGGTTTTGAGTTTACTACAGAACTGTTTAATCTAGTATGCATTGTGTAGATCTGAAGATATACTCTGAACTTACAATTTATTCTATTGTGAAATGATTAGACTAAATTGTTAGATCTGAAATCTGTGTTTTAGTCTTATAGATCTATTGTATTTCTCAGATCTGTTCACTGTTACATTAGATCAGAGTACTATCTCTTTAGATCTGAGTTTCTATTTCATATTAGATCAGAGTTTCTCCTTTTAAAGGTTATTGCTGTCCTTCATAGATCTACTTTCTATCTCTGTTGAGTTACAGATCTAGCTGTTTTGATCATTGAAATTAAAAGGATATTACTGTTTTGCAAATTTACCCTAATTCTAACATCAAATTACAATTAAATGATGCTTTACATGCTAGAAATCCTCATAAAGGGGATGACCTCCACAAAATGTGGTCAAATAATGTTGTCCGTAAATCCTTGGAATATATCTCCAAAGCATGACCATGTCCATACCTAAGGTCAAAGCACCTCCATGAAGCATGGGAGTGGCCCTCCAAGTGAAAGAATGGGCCATAAAACCTTCAACAACAAGAATGACGTCAAGCTTCTAAGAGGGCCGATTTGGCTCCAAGGTACAACGTTCCACTTGCAAGTGACTTGGAGGACCTCAAAATGTGGCAAGGAATATTCCTTGGCCATTCTATCTCCAATGCCCACCTCAAAAGGGGGGACGACCTTACCCCAAGCCAAAAATAAGCCCTCTAAGTGGACGAGTTCTTCAATTTTCTCCATAAGTGATCAAAAGTGTGATCAAATGGCCCTCCACATAGTAAGGGATGAGTGCCATGTCATCATCTTCAAGTGCAAAGTCACTTAAGTGACCTCCACATCATCCAAGTGGCTCAAAATAAACCCCACAACTGTCATAAAGTGTCCTAAGAGAGGTTGCCCTCCTTTAGTGAAGAAAATGCTTTAAAAAAGTGCCAAAGGAGGGGGGCATTCTTGCATCTGACACATGACAAGTGTAGAAGAGGTCCATCTGGAGGAAAACAACCCGTTTGTGCCTCGAAGAGTGTGACCAATACCTCAAAATTCGTGATATGCCTCAAAAGATGTGAAATTGCCTCGAGAAAGGTGACAATGGATGATCGGGTGTGGAGTCATCTCGATGACCAAAATGTGGTACATACATAAGAAAGAGAAGATCCATGTGGGTAAGCGATGAGTGCCATGTCATCATCTTCAAGTGCAAAGTCACTTAAGTGACCTCCACATCATCCAAGTGGCTCAAAATAAACCCCACAACTGTCATAAAGTGCCCCAAGAGAGGTTGCCCTCCTTTAGTGAAGAAAATGCTTTAAAAAAGTGCCAAAGGAGGGGGGCATTCTTGCATTTGACACATGACAAGTGTAGAAGAGGTCCATCTGGAGGAAAACAACACGTTTGTGCCTCGAAGAGTGTGACCAATACCTCAAAATTCGTGATATGCCTCAAAAGATGTGAAACTGCCTTGAGAAAGGTGACAATGGATGATCAGGTGTGGAGTCATCTCGATGACCAAAATGTGGTACATACATAAGAAAGAGAAGATCCATGTGGGTAAGGTGTGCTAAACCATGGGTGTGACAACCCTTACAAAGCACAATCACCTTTTACATAGCAAAAGATTAAGTGAATAGTTAGGGCCCTGTAAATCATGTATCCTAGTAGATCCACCTCATAATGCTCGCATACCTACCGAGGACATAAATGCTCTACTTTAGAGGGAGTTACCACCTCCAAGGGGTAGTCGACGGAGCAATAAAACCAAGCACCCTGAGAATGGGGACTAAAAGGACATGCTGTGACTGTCCACCTGAGGGGATATGGGTAACCTCTAACCAACACTTGTACATCAAATCTTCCCATCATGGCCACATACAAAGAAATCATCACACTTTGGGCACATCGGAGTGGTCACATCTTGTGAAAAAATGTAGGGTACACTGCAAATAATCTGGGCTGTAACATGAGGAAGGCACCTTTTTAATTTTTTTTTCTTGTTTTTTGGGCATGATGCCCTGTGATTGGGCCTGGATTTTTTAAAGTCCAATGCAGATTTGAATTGGATGAACCAGCCTTAGAACTGGCCAATTTGGTATAGGATTGGCCTCTGATCCGGTTTGGTCACTGATCCCCTTTTGTTGCGAACTTACTGGTTTAGACCTATTGGTTCCGGTCTAGACCAGTGGGTTCTCATAACTATGATCATTCTCGATGTACTTTTATATTGTTTTGTAATGAAATATTTGATGAATTTTTTGAAAAAATGTTATGGGAAAATTCAATGTGGATCAGTAACTATTCCCTCTAGTCATGTTAGATAATTGTCTAGAGTTTATTGAATGAAAACTATTATTTGTTTGCCTCGGGTTTTGAGCATGGAACCCTTCATTCTTGCTAAAACTTAACAATTTGCACCTTTGTTATGATCAAGTCAAAAGAAATTTCTCCAATTGAATAACTCTAAATGTTTATACTTGTGCACACCTTCTTCTCATGATCTGTCTACAGGGTTCCATACATCTCCACTTGTACACATTTTATTACTCAATTACCTTGAAGTAGTGCTCAAGCTATGACATGAATGTAATATAGGCCACACTAGTCACCAATAAAGTATTCATGATTCATGAATGTAAGGAGGAGATCATGGGTTTCATTCTTACATTATAGAATCATGATTTTCCATAGCCACACAGGGTTACTATCTCGAAAATAGTAGAAACTGCCAACCAATAGCTAGCAAATAAATAGCAAGAAGAACATGATGATAAAAAGATGGAGATAGACTAAAATTATTTTGAAGGGGAAGTACCAATGGCATGCTGTCACATTTTTTATATTTCATTGTACATTTCTGTAGACTTGACAACAAATTAAATACCGGTGAAAGATTTGTTCAGGCATGGTCACTCAAAGTTTTTTTGTCTAGAAGCATTCATACAAGGTGATTGATAATACAAGTGAGCAATAGTGTAAGAAAATTAGGCTCATCAACAATGATAGGAGCAATAGCAAATGTTGATATGGGTTTTGTTGCAAAACTTGGGTGCATCAGAAGGAAGTAAGTTGCATACGAAGCAAGATGATTGAATTATCCTTAAAAGTTACTTATGATTAGCCTATTGTTCATCATAGTCCATTGCTTTGGCTAGCTCCCTTGGATGGGCTCATGGTTGGTTTACGGGGGTTTCAAATTTTTTGGAGTTTGGGTATTTCAATGGACCTCCTCCCCCCATTCAAATTCTCACTTGATGCCCTTTGTTGCCCCCATTTAGGAAGTGAATTGCATAGGAAGCAAGATGACGAGATTATCCTTAAAAGTTACTTATGATTAGCCTACTGTTCATCAAAGTCCATTGCTTTGGCTAGCTCCCTTGGATGGGGTTGTGGTTGGTTTTCAAGGGTTTCAGGTATTTTGGAGTTTGTGGGTATTTCGATGCCACCCCTTGTTTAGATACTTACTTAATGCACCTCGTTATCTCCTACCTACTAGGCAGGAGTTAAACATGATCACTCGAGACAACATCTACATGTAGTATACTCAGATCAGTTGGACAAATCTACTGGGCAATAGGGAAAATTTTAAGGATCCATACTTATCTTAGAGTGTAGAAACCTTGTCAAATCTTACCAATTCTTAAAATGCCAACCATGAAATTTTTGGTGATATTTTTGTAAACATATTTAAATTTCTAAGCATTTTATATAGTTTATAGAAATTCTTAAAATTCTAATCATAAAATGTTTGGCGATATTTTGTAAAAATATTCAAATTTCTAAGGATTTTATATGGTTTCTAGAATCTTTTGGCGATTTTTAGTGTTAAATACTTTTATCCTATAGAATTTGGGCGAATCATTTTAGAAAAATGGAAATTGGTGAATCTTTTTTGGGAAAAAAACATGGAAAATTAGTCCATAGGCAAAATTTAGCCCCTAAAATTTTCGTTGTTGGGCATGTGTTAACCCCTAGATTTTCACCCTTGAAAATCTTGAGGGTTAAGAGCCAGCATGCATTCCTTTGGTTGGCATTCCGAGTTTCACTCAGAGTTTAGCACTTGTGGTTAGTAGAGGTTGGTTCCCATCAAAGGCATGTATATGATCGATACATGGTCGCTTGGTTCATAGAGTTAGAGTTGGTTTGGTTTCTCATGCATTTGATAGAGATGTCTACATACAACAGGTGTTGCTACTTTTTAGGAGACACGGTTTGAGTGGATCTCTTGATAGTTTGGAGCAGTTTTGAGCACACAGGGATGGTCCTTGCACGATTCTAGGCCCGATAGCACTTTTTCGGGCAACATGCAAGAACTTTCTATTTTTAGCAATTTGGGCTCCAGGCCCTAAATTTAGATTCCGAGCACATATTGTAGATCCTTGTGACATTTTGAGTCTTTTGGATCTTTTTCGGGATGATTTGGCACAATTTACTATTTTTAGCAGGTTGAGCACCGGGGCTTGCATGTCAATTTTGATTGTAGATTCAGATCCCTTACGGAAAAACGAGTTCAATGAGTATAAAGTCAAATGTATTCAGACAACTTTCTATTTTTAGTAGTGTCTATTTTTAGACAGTGACATGTGACAATTTGCTCCTAGTCTTCTTGGATGATGTGGACAATATCCTAAAATTTAGGAGTTGGATTCCATTTTTAGAAAGCTCTCTATTTAGCAGGTACGGTCATCATTCATGCAGTGCCAAGTGACACCCTCACATGTCGACATGTGGGGATCTACAGAGTGATGTGGCAACCACCTATCGTATGAAGAAAACTGAGGTACTATGAGGCTTCCAACTAACGTCTGTTTTTGACATTGAGTATGGCTCTAAGTTTAATCTCCAAACTGTCCTTTGCTGTTGTTTTAGGACAACAAACCGTTTTTCACTTTTCTGCCCATAATTTTTATTGGTTAAGTGTTCTTTGAGGTGCCCTTGCAAGTGTTTTCGAACTAGTGGTGAGCACATGCAATATATCTCAAAACAGGTAACACTCCTCTAGATCTTTACGACACAAATAAGTTGATCTACAGTCTAAGCATGCATGAAAATAGGACACATGTATTTTTGGACAACATGACCCTGGATAAACCCCCCTGGGGAAAACCAATTTGGAATAGAAGTATATATAAGTGATGTCTAAAGCATAGGATACAACAAGTAATACAATACGATAGAACCTATATACATAGCAAGCTCCTCTCGAGCCTTGCCAAAAGATCCAAGGAGATATGCGCCAAGATTAGTGCGCCCTCTCACTTTGTTGCTCTATCCACTGAAATAATGCGCCCTTAATCCCTGTAGCTCTGAAGAAGAATCCCTTGCACACGAAGATGCTCTTGTGTACTACCTCTCCACTGAAATTGACGGATCTGCGTTAGTCCAACCGTAGCTTGTGCCTGCTATGAGTGCACCCTTCTCCTGTATTGCACCCTCCTCCAAGCAAGAAGCTCCACCACAAATAAATGAGGGTCTAAGCCTCCATGAGCCCTCTATGGAAGGAGGAGGCGCCCAAGCTTCCCTCAACTAATGCTTCCAACCTCATGCTCATGCTCCCTCTCAAACTCTCCAAGTGAACATAAGAGTGAATGAGCCTCCAAGGCACCTATGCGCCCCTCTTAAACCTCCATAAGGATACCTAATATTTGGATGGCTAGGATCTCCCCATGCCATCTCTAATCAAAGGTTGAGATCATACCACAATAATTTCACTCACAAACCCACTTTGGGTTAAGTTCCCTAAGTTCACTTTATGTCGATTAATTCACCCACTTTGTGAATTAATTGTCACTTTTGGCTATAAGTTACTACTTTCACTTTTGACTTAAAACTCCTAAGTCAAAGTGAAATTAGACATAAAGTACAAGGTACAAAGGTACCAACATCTCCCTCTTGTGGTTAGAGGCTTAAAACCACAAGGGAACCACTTCCTGAGGTACACCAAAACTCAATAGCTAAGTCACATGGTTCGGGTTCGAGTTCGCTTCAACAACGATTAGGTTCGATTCGGGTTCGAATTTTCCAATAAGGTTCAGATGAGGTTCGACTTTAGGTTCGGCTATACATATTGAACCCTAATAAAATCTCATCCCAAACCTCAATAAAATTCTCCATAAAATTCGTCTTAAGGTTCGAATTTGGGCACACATTCAAGTTCGTTCAGGTTCGGCATTAGGTTCGACAAACCTTGAGGTTCGCCGAATTTCGAACCTCAAGCTTGAGGTTCGGAGAACCCTGTGACTTAGCTCAACAACATCGGGCGCATTTTCCCAAGACTTGAGCATATAATAAATAAATTAATTGAGATAAGGGAGTCGCATAACTGTGCCTAAATTTAGCCATATATTCCTCCGTATAATCACCCCTCCACTTGCCATGCATCAACTCCTTAAAATTCGCCTCTAGTTGAGTTTAAGCCGTATTTTCCTAAAAATTAGGAAATTCACTAAAAAATAGGGCGAATTTTCTCTTTGCTTTTGTCAAATTTAGCAAAAAGACATGCATTAGAAAGCTAAATTTGGCTTCCATGCATTTCTGTCACTCCATAAAGCCAATTCACATTCATTATCATTCATTACTCCTCCTTTTCTTCCTCAAGTGCACCTTCCTAAGTTTTAGGGCGCATTCTCCTCTCTTGTGTGCATATAAACTTCATGCAAAATCTCACATACACTCACTCATCTCACACTCCTCACATATCTCTCTCTCTCATGTGTTTAGCCTCCAATTTTAGCCACCCATGCGTACTCTTCTCCCTTGGGATATGCGCCCTCATTGTGCTATATATTGGATGCTTGATAGAGGTTATTGGTTGGTTCATTGCAGCAACAACATAGTGTCTCTTTCATTCTTCTCTCTCTCTTTCTCTAGTCTAGTGGCTCTTCTCTGAGCATATAGAAGTCATTGTACTGGTTGTAAGCTTGCCAAGTGTGGCGCAATCAACTCTCTTGTAAGCGTGATCAATAAAGAAGTGTGTTTGTCTTCAAACCTCTTTTCTTTGCGGTACTATGGTAAATTTGTGATCTGATTTGTCATTTTCTGAACTGTTCATTGTGGTTATTAATGATCTTTTGAATAGTTTTCTGCCTCTTTTCCAGTTTATTATCATTGTGCTAACCCTGCAGGTTCCCTTCAAGCGAATAAACAATTTTTCTCAAGTGTTTTGGATAGATTTAGTACGCTGTCCACGACATATCAGCTGCTGTTCTTAAGATTTTATACGCAGAAATCAGACTTAAAGACAGCAGCAAGGCACTTCATTGTGCCTGGGGACTCCCCCCTCAGGCTAGCAAGCACTAGCGCAAACGGTGAGGGGTTTGGTCAGTGACAATTTGGGGCCCTACTCCTTTAAATAGCTAAGTTATTACCACTGTTTTACACACATATATCAGCTCAGATTGGAGAGTAAAAATTTGTGCTAACAACAGATTACGCCCGAAGATGGCTTTTTATGCAAACCACTTCATGGAATTGAGGGACAGACTTTTTCTCTGGCCTCCCTACACGTTGTCACTGGATGCATGCACTTCGCATCCCCTTGGGCCATTTCAGAATGGGTTTACATAGACTTTGTCTGGAGGCAGAGCACCAGCTTGACTGGTCGGATAAGATTTGCCAGTCTTTCCACCTTTGGGAGGTTGAGACTAAGGAACATTTCATTTTTTGCTGCTCCTGTTATTACAAGATCCAACCACTATATGTTTAGTGAGTCACGGCCCTTCCAGTTTCTTCTGGTATCCTGACCAACTATGCCTGGATCTATACATGCAGGAGGCCCCCAGACTTTGATCCTAGATTCTCTGGCCACCCGCTAGACACCCTCCACTTGGATGATCACTTCCTTCTTTCCCATGCTCCCATCTACCAGGGGTACCAAGAGATAGGTCGTTAGCAGTATGGCTCCTGGTTCTAGATCAGTGCAGGCTCGGGGGATTATTTCTACTTCTTGAAGATCTCATCGACGTGGCTGTTCCAGATCCCACACTAGCAGTGAGATGAGGCCACCTAGGAAACAACTGCAAGTGACATCATCCAGGTAGCAGAGTAGTGCACAATCTAGATTATCTTCTAGATAGTATTCTATCTAGAGTTTCTTCCATTCGGCCTCGGATGTTAGGAAAATGAGTGTTTGTGGATCTTGATATGCTTGAATATTTTATATTCCAGATTCTAGGTCCATTTTTCCCAAATCTTTTTTCTGCTATCCGTGCTCAGTTCTTAGTTTTTAGCTTAGAGCAGTACTTTGCTTTATTTTACTTTTTGCATCTTGCTTTATTTAGGAGCTGTTTTCTGTGCTCCCACTAGGTATTGGCACTATTGTACCCAGCAGTCCCATTGACCTACTTTTGTGGTCATTTGTTGGACATTAATAAAATGATCTTATCTTATTTTATCTCTAGTTGTCTTACAATCACACGTTTACATCAGGATCAGATTGTGACTGAATTAAAATCTCTCTCTCTCTCTCTCTGTATATTTTTTTCCAAGAAAAAAGGTGTAATATCTTTATTTCAAGTAGAAAAGGTTATATTACGTTCAGTAGGTATACAAAGACACAACAAACTATAAATGGCTATCTGCACTGCTTTACCGTATGGTCCAACTTAGTTCAAATCATAACCTTGAGATTTATAAAACATCTTAGAACATCATTGTGCATCAAATACATTATCATCAATTTGTTGTCTGTATACTGGAAAACAAAGTGAAATAAACATCCCTCTGGAGTCTGAAATATCATCCCCTCCCCATGCGGTCTAAAAACACAGGCCAGCCAGAATCAAAAAGTTACGTTGTTTGGGGTATGGGCATCTGCGGAAATGAGGATGTTTTACTGTTTGAAGAGTGTTCAGTAACACTTCTGTCTACCTGTGCACACCTCCACTGCCTATCCATGTATCCATTCCAATATGTAACTCTCTCTTTGTATGTGTTTGTGTGTGTGTCTATATATATATATTCCAGTGGTATCAACAGAGATCGGCAGCCAAGGAGAAAACCTGTAAGTTAGAGCCAAGGTCCTACAAGGAGTGCTGTTCATGCAGTTTGTTAAACAGTCAATTAATAAAGGAATATAATCTGAAGCACCGACTGCATATTAATATATGCCACACTTTGGTAAGAAAGGTTGGACCTGAGCATCTGCAACTGAAAATACATGGTGATAGTTTGGTTGGCAGCATGAGGATCTGTGGTCAAAGGTATACTTTCCATATTGTAACTTGTGAGCGTGGATTGAGGTACTTGGATACTGAGTTGTATTGTGAGAGAAGTTAATTTGTCTGTTTTTATGGCCTTCCTAATTGACTGATGATAAATTCGCTCAAATACAACTCGCTGTTGATTGTCTAATTCCTTTCTGCCCCGAGTAATAATGATTTAAATTTTATATGGTGGGGCAGATATTAAAGTGTAAAGGATAGATATATGTGCATTTAATCACATGGCAAACACAATAGCATAAAGTATTGCTAGCTCTTATGCTTTCCATTTTGCCTTTAGTTGGGGATATGATTGTTTTTGCATCACAAAGTAGTTTTTTCCCACTGAAATTTGGCATCATTTGTAATTTGGCCCATGTTTTACTTGCTCGCACTTTGAGAAATCTCTTTCATCTGCAAAAGGCCTTTTGCATTGTGCATCTTTTTCCTGGACACCTTTTGCTTTTAAAGCTTTATTGATGGCCTTTTAAAGAATGGATGGTCTACTATCAACAAGTACTGTTTTTACTTATATGCATATTTGGAGTTTGTTAACAGAGATTCTAATCTTTGGCAGCATTTAAAATTGAGGTGTTCATTTAATTTGGGTTTTCACAGAAGGTGTTTCCTTCACATGGTTGTGGGGCATATGTGTTTCCGCCATGGTTTTCTAATTACAGCTAGGCAATAATGTCAGTCCTTGGTTTTCTCTTGAATTTCCATCATGGTTCAGTGCCATGATACTTGCGTGGGTCTATGTAGAAAAAATTCAATAAGCGGGTTTTTGTTTTTACAAGCAATATCAAATGATTTAAGATATTTTCTTTAACTGATATTATTATTATTATTATTTTTATTTCCACAGCCAGTAACTTTGGATTTGCTAAGAGTCTTGTTTTTATTTTATTTTATTTGAAGGAACTCCTGTTTTGATTAACAGCATACATAATGTATGTTGTAGTCATCCAGTTTTCATGATTAATAAACACAAAAGATAGATTCTTCTACTATGATGAAAACCATCTTTCGTTCTGGAGTTTGCCCTTTACCATCTGTTTCTTGAGTGATAATTTATAAAAATCAATGGGAAAGTGTCTGATTCGAATGGGGGTCTTTGATTGTTGCATGTGAAAGCAGCTTTGTATTTTTTACAGCCTATTAATGTTCGCATTGGGTTCTGCCACTTTGCAGGGAAAATGCTATGAAATTTAAAGTAAAGGATAGAAATATGGAGCAAGGAAGTGATCCCTTGTCAAAACATCAAGTAAACCAGAATAGCAGTGTGAAGTTCCAAGAGCAAGAGATCCAGGGAAAGAATGGGAGCACCAAATCTGAAAAGGTGGTCAATTCAGCTTCTGGAACTTTGCCCGAATCAGGTTAGAGTAATGACAATAATTCTTTTACATTTGCTTTATTTAACATGTTGGGATAATATTGTGATTGCCGACAGGAAATTTTGTATATAGGCATCTGGAAAGTATACTTATTGGGTGTTAGACAGTAAACACAGGTGATTTGGAACAAGGGATTGGTCGAAGCGATACAAGTGATGACTCTTCTGATGCCCAGGATAAATCCATGCAAGGTCAGAAAAAGAAAACGCATAAAGGGACTGGAAAGATAATTGATCCAAATACCAAGAAGAGAACTAAAGAGAAAGAATCTGGAGTGCCAACAAGTGTTAATAGAGAAAATGGAAGCTCAAACAAAGAATCAGAAAATATCTTGGAAGTTGAGGAGTCTTTGCAGGAATCACTGGAAGGGCCTAAAGAGAAGAAGACAAAGAAGAAGAAGAAGAAGAAGAATTCTGAGGACAAGGATTCTGTAGATAATGACGAGCAGAAGACAAGTGCTGATAGAGGAAATAGAAGCTCAACAAAAGGCAATGCAAATCCTAGCAAAGCTTCACAAAAATCAGAAAATATCTTGGATGTTGATGAATCTTTGCAAGGGTCACTAGAAGTGCCAAAGGAGAAGAGGAGGAGGAAGAAGAATCCCGAGGATAAGGATTCTGAAGATAATGACAAACAAGACAGTGCCGAGAAAAAAAAGAAAGAAAAGAAAGCATCGAAGAAGAAACTGCAGTCTTCTGGTTCACATGAGACAAATGAAGATATAAGCAAAAACAGCTTGAAGGATTCAACAGAGGATGTTGACAAGTCATTAGTAGACACTAAGAGTTCCAGAAAGTCTCAGGCGAAGGAAGTTGATGAACTAGAGCCTGTTAAATCAGTTAATGGTTTGACAGATGCATATGGATATCAGAATGGAAGCACACCTGGACAGAAGGGGGTCATTGAAGTGGATGGAGAGGAACAGAATATTTCATCAAATTCAAAGCAGAAATCCGATGTGGTAACATCACTGAACCACTTTTCACATTTTGTATCTATATATCTATGTTAAATGTACACTCTTTATACATGCTCAGGGAACATGGATTTGGTTGGTTTGAATTTTTCTTTGCTCCCAGTCTGGAAGGTTGGCAAAAGATGGAAGGTTGGCAAAAGATGTTTCATGGAGGTTCTATTTCTGGATATAGCTATTATAGGGCAAAGAATGCAGATACAATATGATATGATAAATTTTTGCTCAGTAGCCTCATAGATGTAGCTATTCTAACTCTCAGATATTATGCTGATTACATCATCTTTCTTTAACCTAATCAAATATTGTCCATATTCTGTTTCTTTAGAGTAGGTCTCTGAGTTAATTGATTTGTATATTGGGGTTGCTTGTAATTTCTTCTGCAATGCTTACAACTCTTTCTTTTGTTGGTTATATGTTCCAGGCCACATCTTTTAACCTTTGTCAAGCTGGGGAAAGTTTATGGTGGGTACAATATATTGTGTTTCTTTCTGTTGAATGGGCTATTTATAACTACAATATTTTGAGTTAAGGAGGCCTTTTGCCTTTACCCAATATATAGGACAATCCAATCTACTTGCACTGATACGAAGTTTACATGGAATGCACTTTATGTTGAATGGAGTTCTTGTCATTTCGTTGCTGAAGATTTAGTTTGGATCAAAAATATGTTTGGGGTTTTGCTCATCCCAACTCTTCCCCATTGCTGGTATACAAATGGCAGCCCAGTTGGTTATTATGCTTTGCTATTTACTATTTCCCCCTCATTTAGCAGTCCTGGATGCCTTCTAATCTCAATTTGTTCAAGAGTAAGATTAATGTTCTCGGTTGGGATGAACCTTATACATCATATCTTCAAGTCTTTTTTTTTGGGAGTATATCCTGCTTGAACATCTTTTTCTTATGATGAAGGTATTATTGCGTCCTATGCATTTGCTCTCTTGTGTCTTATGGCTTGTGGTGCCCTTTTGGGGCATTTCAATGTATGCTCCTAGCAACTTTGACTATAGGGCAAGCATTTTATTCGTTCAGACTCAAGGTTATAGCCTATAGGGCATTTATTGATTATGTGCAATTGAGATTAGGGGTATGTACTATTTTTGGTTCCAATATTTGGAAGGCTATCTATGATCTACAACGGGATTGTTAGAAAATGAAGAGCACAAACCTTGATCATTAATTGTCTAATTTCCTATGAGCAAGCACCATAAAACATAAGCAAACCAAAAGAAAGAACAAGAGATCGCTGAAGATGAATGACTTTATTATCTCTAAGCTTGTTAAAATAAGCATCTAAGACTCCTCAAGTATCAATGTTTACAAGATCTCCACAATGAATTAGTTGATAAAGACCTCTAGACCTCCTCAATATATAGGCTTCAATAGTGAGAAGACCATTTCTCTTAATCAATGTAGTTCCATCTTACCCTGGATCTATTAGGTGTTGAGAGGGGTCAAGAAGAAATTGAGGTGTCGAGGTGCAAACTTTTCGTTGCTTAAAATATCCACGGTAAGATGGAGATCTATGCTGGTTTATTTTATTATTATTATTATTATGGTCAGTTATTTCTTATTTTTTCATTTTTACTTATGGACTTCAACTTTTTTTTCATCTTAGTTTATTAGTATTATGTTACAATACACATCTCATCCATACGGAGCTTTAGAATGCACCTTGCTTCTCTCAATGCAAATATTGGGCTGTAGGTTGCACCTCACTTCTCTTGGTGCAATGAATGTAGGATAAATAGAACCTCATATACAAGCCCATATTAAGGCACAAGGAACCACATAGGTGACTATTCTAAGTAACAAGTGTTATCTTTTGGGGTAGCTCAGACAGGTACTTCCGCATTGGCGGTGCCTAGCATGCGGAGGTGTCTGAGCGACACTCTCTAAAGTGGCTTTTATTTAATGACTAAAGTGACTTTTTATAAAGTTGAGTGACTTAAGTGATTTAAGTCACCTCAACAAGAGATTAAGTCATGACCATTAGATCGTGAGAGGCAAGATCTAATCTTGGCTACTGAGATCTAGGGTTAGGGTTTTAGTCATTAAAGGAATTATAAAAGCAGATCTAAGGAGAGAGAGGCACACAATAAGTGCATAGGAGAAAGAGGGAGTAGGAGCAAGAGGGAGTCTTGCTCATGTATTTGTGTCTGGGTGGGCAGGGCCGAGGAAGTGTGCAAAGGGGCAATGAGGGAGATAACAGACAAGTGGGCTAGGCTATCAGCTGCAACATTTTAATCCTCTGATGGGCCATTATCCTAGGACGGGAGCCTAGGATTTTTAGCAGTAAAATCAAACTTAGAACTGGTTTTCCCTCAAGGGTTTTTCCAGGGGTGTTTACCTGAATCTCGTGTGCAAATGTGTTTGGTTTTTGTTTTTATGCTCCCGCTTATATTTTCGTTGACTATCCTTGTGTTTTTTATTCAATAAATCTGTTTTATTCGGAATAATCTGCCGGTGTTGGGTTTATAGAAATTCAACATGGTATCAGAGCCCCGACTCTGGTGAGGAAGCCAAATTTGCACAGAGGTGAGATTAGTTGTTGCAGGACATATTTTTTTTTGGGAAAATTTTCAGTTTGCAAAAGGGTAATTTAATTAAAAAAAACAGATCGTATAGCAACATATGAACGCCGCCGTACGACCATATGTATGCAGGCTAAAGATTGAGCTGTTGAACAAGAAACTGTTGAGTGTTTGAGAGATCGGGCTGTAGAACGTGCAGGGTTTGACTGGTGAGAAGAGCCACACAAAGATCCGTTGAGCACTGGTCGTGGGTGGCTAAGGAATCTGTTGACTGATAGAAGTGACGATTGGAAGGTGTGCAGAGGAGCGATTGAGGTAAAAGTCGTGGACTGCAGTAGAGAACCAACGATAGGTGGACAAGGAATTGTCGAGTGTGGAGTTGACCACGTACGACATGTTTTGCACACTAATCATGGAGCGACCAACGTAGTGTGGGGAGGCAGAGCTGGGTGCCGGTTGGACGTCGAGTTCCAAAGGGAGGCATCCGACAGGTGAAGAAAAGCGCCAGCCAGGGACCAGCCGCCACAGTTGCTCTAGCCAGTCGCTAGCAGACAACGTCGATTGAGTAAATAGGAGACAGTGGGAGCTAAGGTGACGGGCGCAGGGGAGCTGAAGTGAATAACGCCATCAGGTAAGTGACTTGGAGAGGCGGTTGCCACAGGTAGCCGTAACAGCTACTGTACTAGCGTGCAAGTGGGCAGTGAAAGTCATCGGTAGTTGCAGAGCGACCAACACAGTCGCCAAATTGGGCCGCCAAAGGAGAAACCGCTAGCATCGACTGAGAAGATATGCCAGCAGGGGAACGTGCTGGTGAAGTGTGAACTGGTAGGGTGAGAGGAGCTGTGGGCAGTGGCGAAATGTAGGTTGCAAGCACTGGGAGGTAACAATGGCTGGCAGAGGAGAAGAGATTGTTGTGGCAACCGTCGTAATAGCTAGCCGTAGTAAGGGCACATGCGTTTTGGGAAGTGGAAGGTAAGGAGCTGCACAGAGGTGGGTTGCAGGGAGACAACAACCGAGCAGTGGCGCGGGCCAATTGTTGACCAGCCTGATAGCACAACAGAGATCTGGGCAACAGTTGGGCAGACTGCATAGAAACCCGAGCAACAGACATAAAGTAGCCGGGCAGCCCAGGAAGGTTCAAAAATACCCAACAGGGGTTGGGAAGGTCTAGGCAGCCCCGGGCAGTGGGAAGGTGCCCTGGACAACGAGTAGGGAGCCTGGGCAACATGCTGAGATAGCTAGGAAATGAGCAGAAAGGTTCCAAGCAACCCAAAAAAGGACCAAGGCATTAGCAGGAGGCAACAAACATAAAGTAGTCGGGCAGCCCAGGAAGGTTCAAAAATACCCAACAGGGGTTGGGAAGGTCCAGGCAGCCTCGGGCAGTGGGAAGGTGCCCTGGACAACGAGTAGGGAGCTTGGGCAACATGCTGAGATAGCTAGGCAATGAGCAGAAAGGTTCCAAGCAACCCAAAAAAGGACCAAGGTATTAGCAGGAGGCTGCGAGCAACCTTAGGTAGGAATCTGGGCAGGCAACCTCAGGTAGGAATCTGGGCAGCGGGCAACGAGACCATGCAACAAGTCTGGGCATTTTTTTTTTAAATTTTGGGGATGAGTTGTGGACAGTGTGGCTCATCTCGCCATATAATGGGAATGAGGTCAATGTTCCTTAGTGTTTTAGAGACAAACTCACACTGTTGTGGGACTAGTACCATGCATGCAATGAAGGGGGTTGGACGCGTCAGATTCCAGCTAGAGTTAGGTGGTTCTCTGGAGGTGGCAGGAGTGATGCATGTCCCAGGGTTGAAGGTAAATTTGCTCTCAATATCAGCCTTGGAAGACATGGGGTATGCAATTATGTTCGAGGATGGATAGGTACTCGTACGTTCAGAGGGAGAAGATACCTGGGATGCAACAATGAGGCTTGGCATCAGGGAGGATAAGTTGTACAAGGTGTTGGGACTGTTTGTAGTGGGGTCCAAGGTGATCTTAGATCATAGATCAGATCAGAGTGCAACGGAGGTAGCAAGAGGGTCTTCCAGTTTAGAGGGAGCGACTACAACGACAAGGGATTTGATGGGGTTAGTGATTGATCCAGGAGGAGTTTCTTCCAGAAGTACCTTCCTCGCTAAGAGGGAGTGTTAGCCTTTGGGGTTGCTCAGACAGGTACTTCCGCATTGGCGGTGCCCAGCATGCGAAGGTGTTCGAGCGACACTCTCTAAAGTGGCTTTTATTTAATGACTAAAGTGACTTTTTATAAGTTGAGTGACTTAAGTGATTTAAGTGATCTCAATGAGAGATTAAGACGTGACTGTTAGATCGTGAGAGGCAAGATCTAATCTTGGCCATTGAGATCTAAGGTTAGGGTTTTAGTCATTAAAGGAATTATAAAAGCAGATCTAAGGAGAGTGAGAGACACACAATGAGTACATAGGAGTAAGAGGGAGGCTTGCTCATGTACTTGTGTCTGATTGGGCAGGGCTGAGGAAGTGTGCAAAGGGGCAGCAAGGGAGATAGTAGCCAAGTGGGCTAGGTTATCAACTGCCGCATTGTAATCCTTTGATGGGCCATTATCCTAGGACGAGAGCCCAAGATTTTTAGCAATAAAATCAAACTTAGAACTGGTTTTCCCGCAAGGGTTTTTGCAAGGATGTTTACCTGAATCTCATGTGCAAGTGTGTTTGGTTTCTATTTTTATGCTTTTGCTTATATTTTTGTTGAGTAGCCTAGTTGTATTTTTTATTCAATAAATCTGTTTTATTCAAAATAATCTGTCAGTGCTGGGTTTACAAAAATTCAACAACAAGTGTCACATATTGTTAATTTTCTTAACGTAGCACCCGACAATTTATTTCAAATAAATCACTTAGTAATAAATGCACAACTAGGTTTTAACCAAATTAATTAGCGGAAGCATAAAACTGAAACCATACACATTGCACAAAGATTTATGGGTAAACACCCTTGGAAAAGCCCCGAAGAGAAATCTAGATCTGAGTTGATTTTATTAGATAAAATCTTGGGTTCCCGTCCTAGGATAATGGCCCACTTGAGGAATACAATGCAGCAAATGGCCAAGCCCTACAAACCTCAATATCAGTTCTTCGATCTTGCTGGTTGGCTGCTATCTCCCTTGTTGCCCTTTTGCTCCTTTCTTCGGCCCCTACTTCTACACACTTGGATGGAAGTCCTTCTCCACCCAGACAATGAGATCTCACTCACTCATTCTGTGTGTGACACAAGCACATGAGCAAAGAGTCCTCCTTTGCTCCAATATACTTTATGTGTGTCTCATCCTCTCACTTAGGCTGCCTTTTATAATGTTGAGTTAACCCTAAATCCAAAACCCTAGATCTCTAAAGTGATCAAGGGGTGAGATTAGATCTCCTCTTCACTTTAGATCTAATGGCTAGGATTTAATCAACTCACTTAAGTTACTAATGCCAAAAAATTAGGCATTTAACTTAATTAAACTCACATTAATTAAAAGGTCTTTCACTTTAATAATTAACTCATAAAGTAAATTTCTTAAGGTTCTTAGAGGTAATAAGGATGACTTCCACATGCTAGACACCAAGTCTATGTGGAAGTACCTGTCTGATGCTAAATACATCAACACATACGTGTCCCATAAACTCTAAGGATGCCCTATTACATATACATAAATGCCTGTAGCCCAAGGGTTTAGATCAACTAGTTTTTGTCAATGTTGTTGGGCATTTGGCTAGTTCTTTTCCACTGGGTGCTCGGTTCAAATCCTCTTGGGTTAGGCGCACTAGTCTACAATGACATGTTTACTAGGGATGTCATCCATAAATGTGGGGAAGCATCCCATGGGTTTCCCTGCGAGGTTTTCCTTGGAAAAAACATAAATGGCCCGACAATGTTGACTTTAATTACCACAAACGATGTCATAATGATGGCACCAAGTACATCAACAATTGTGGTCACTAGACAACATCACAACACGTTCAGATTAGGTGCAAGTACAAGATCCAAATTTTGGAAGGCTTTCCATGACCTTTGTTTTTAAATTGTTATCAAGATTAACCATGTTTTGTTCTACTTCTCTTTCTTATGGAAATGTATGGCCATATATGATTACTTCCGAGTGATGAAGCTGCAAAAATTTACATAGAAACACAAAGGACTTCCACTTCATTTTCTCCATTTCCTACCATTTAACTTTTTTCAAAAGTGCCTTTTGCTCCCATAGTAGTCCCCATGCAGTTGGGAATTAATAATCAACAACTTGGATCAGCACGTGACACTCCATTCATCAAAAATATTGTATGATTACAGCTAGGTGAGTTTCGATGGGAGTGAAGGAGAGTTTTCTATCCCACATAGATATCACAGAGACCCCTCATAAATGATTCTTGTCTCACTCGACTGCTCATTTGCCATGGTTATTTATTGGGACATTTGTTGTCATCTAATACTAATAGATGGGTAGTAGAATGCTATAATTGCAATGGTTATGTAGCAAAAAATCCATTGCACAATGATGAATTTACATGGGATGAATTGTTATGTTGGGATTTTTATTTTTTTTATAATTTCAGAGATATAGCCCCCTATGTTAGGGACCCCCACATCTGCCATGAATTTTCCTAAAATTTTGGGTTGTCTCCACATGTCCCTCATGTGTGTTTTGTTAGATTTTTCTTATTTACAGAGCATTAGTGTTACTAGTGTTCTTTTACTTCATTACCATTAACATATATATCATGTACTGAGCAGTAGCAACATAAACAAGAGACAAAAAGAACACGAGATTTATCCTGGGAAAACCCCAAGTGGGGGAAAAACCCAACAACCTTTCTTAGATAGATTTCGTTTACAAAGCAAGTCCAAAAGATAAACCCTAGCACAAAGGCTAGCTCAACCAAAAATACCACCACAATTGTAGGTACAAGTGGAAGAAGGATG
>SNQJ01S0029455.1:248172-260077 GCA_010110895.2 Picea sitchensis | reverse complement strand
CTTCTTGTGAATTCAAGTAGCCGTCACATCTCTTCTCAGAGATAAGTTGCTACCATTCTATCGAGTCTTTCACTCTTTATTTTATAGTCTATGTACATTTATTTCATTAATAGAAATCATGTATTACTGTATATCTGTGTTTATGGTTGCATATATAGTATATTTCTGTTATATTATTGAATATCTACGATATCTCTATGCATTTCTTTATTATATCTCCGATCTCATTTCGTGCCAAAAATAATCCAGATCAGTGGTATTAGAGCAGGCTGCTCTTGATCATTTTTTCAGTGCATGTCCCCAACGAGGTCCGAGTATAGAAAGTTGGGTCTCAATCTTGTCTCTCTTGAAGACAATCACTCTCACACACCCAAGAAACCCTCAATGGCAGAAGAAAAGAAAAACGACGAAGCAGACGATCCTATCAATCTTTTGCTTGAGCAAGATCTCACACGACAGAGGGATGAAATGATGGAGAATTTTTCCCACATCCTTCAACGCCTACCAATAGCATCAACCGCATCTTCATCAAGTGGCCACTTTTGAGGCACCTCACCTTTCAAGGTGCAAGTTACTTTTTATATTCCTGTATTTGAAGGACAGATAGATGGAGAAGCCCTAGAAAAATGGTTAACCCTGCTAGAATGTTATTTCTTTGTTCACAATTTTTCTAACAAAGAAAAGATCACCTTCACACTCCTTAAAGCTCTCCTTCATGTCAAACATTGGTGGGAAACTTACTAGGAGCAAAGTTACACAGAGGAGTCTGGAATATATGGGGTTGATCCCACTTGGGATTTTTTTGTGGATGTGGTAAAGGAACAGTATTACCCTGTTGGAAACTATGAGGACCAATACATTAGATGGACCACACTGCGGAAATAGAGGGGCCAAGGAATTCTAGAGTTCACCAATACCTTCCATACCTTGTTCACCAAGCTGGGTATCAAAGACTCTGCGCGACATTTGGTTCTGAAATACCACGGGGCTCTGCACAGATACATCCAAACTGAAATGGATTTTTTGGACATCTCATCACTTGGTGTTGCTTATTGATATGCTGTTAAAATAGAGTAGAAATTTAAGCACCAGAATAAACGGGACTTCGGGTCTACAAATCCATAACAACCAAAGTATGACAAAGATGACCCTAGCAAACAGTCTCCTGAAAACTAGTCCAAGCCACATGAAAAGAAGGGTCATGGGAAGACAAAGAAGGACATTGGAAAATGGTGTGATTTCCATAAAATCTCCTGGAACAACACTGATGAATGTCGCTCAAAACAGTCATTGGTGGCCAAGATCAAAGACAAGGAGCCAAACCTTGATTCAAAATCTGATTCTGAAAATACTGGTAAAGGACAGATCATTGACACAGACCCCACTGCTATTGTCGTGACCACATCAATTCAACCAGAAGAACTAACAGATCCTGAAGAGGGGGAGCACCTTTTTCATTCACAGATCTGGGTGAAGGGGACCCCACTGCATTTTATTGTTGATAGAAGAAGCCAAAAGAACCTCATCTCAGCAGAGGTTGTCAAATAGTTGGGACTATCGACAACACCACAGCCACAACCATACAACATTGGGTGGCTTCGCCAAGGTCAAGATCTTCGTGTCATCCAGCAATGTCGATTGTCATATGACATCTAGCCCTTCAAGGATGAGGTATTATGTGATGTTTCCCCACTAGATGTTTGTGATGTTCTCTTGGGCCAACCATATATGTGGAAGCGCCATGTTGTTTATGAGTCTCGACCTCGCAGTGTCATTGTTTATCTGGGGGTCCATCTCTACAGAATGCCAGAGGTAGTTTCGACTACTTTTCCACCTAAAAAGTGCCACAAGGTAGTATCTCATACTGCAAAATTCAGTTTCTTCACAATTTGTTCAAAAGGGGAACAGAAGGACACGACAACCACTACAGCTTCACCCCAAGAACCTTCTATCCAACAGAAGTAGGTTGACAAGGTTGCAACAAAGTGTAAATATTCCTTTTGCACATTGACCTCTCATGTAGCCCGACTTGTTGAAAATCCTTAGCCTCAAGAGGTTCATGACATACTTCCACAAACTGAGCAGCGCGATGTTTCCAGCAAGGCAACCGGATCACCAAGATGCAGATTCAACAAACGCTTTTCCCTCTCCCCCAGGAACTCAACGCAATGGATACCATTGCTTCCTAAGGAGGGAGTATTGATCTAGGTGGATATCGGTGTCCACCCACCTTTTTGGACTGGCTCAAAACAATTTTCTAGCAAATTTGGCAATTTACTATTTTTAGTAGTTTTTAACTTCTGGGGCCATTTTGAGGGCCCAAATGAAGGTTTTTCAAGACCGAGGTTCTCAATGATAGTCAAAGGAAATATTGAGCCCTCAAAATGAATCTCCTCAATGATACCTTTCCAACGAGCTATCATACGCCTAAAACAAAGATCGTATGCAAAAGTTACGACCCCGAGAAGTTGATGTACTAACTTACCCAAACGGGGCCCACATGACTTTTGGTGCTTCGTCTCCTAGGGTTAGGTTTTTGGATGTCTAGGGTTTTTGGCATTCCTGTTTATTGTAAAAAGGACTTTAGAGCCTCATTGTAATCATCTTCTTGTGAATTCAAGTAGCCGTCACATCTCTTCTCAGAGATAAGTTGCTACCATTCTATCGAGTCTTTCACTCTTTATTTTATAGTCTATGTACATTTATTTCATTAATAGAAATCATGTATTACTGTATATCTGTGTTTAAGGTTGCATCTCTGATATACTTCTATTATATTATTGAATATCTGCAATATCTTTGTGCATTTCTTTATTATATCTCCAATCTCATTTCGTGCCGAAAATAATCCGGATCAATGAAGGGGGAAGTTTTGTTGTTTTTAGTACAATAGATATTTTGGCATGGATTTTGAAGTGCTAGAAAGGGAAAATCCGTACAACTATATGTATTTTTTGGGCATGGAAATTGAGGTGGATTTTGGGAGAGTTTTGGTGCTGTGAGGTATTTTTCTCTTGGCTAGAAATTGCAGAATTTCTACTGATATGTACTTTCCTGAAGCTAAATAATAAGATATCTCTCTCTCTCATTGGGTTTCCCCAACTTGGGGTTTTCCATGGAATTTGCCTAAATTTCTGAGTTATTCATGGGTGATTGAATGTTGTTCATTGTGTTTATTTCCACTGCATAATTACTTAGCACTGTGTATTTCTGCTTATGTAAATTTCTGAATGTGGGTTATAGAAATATTAGAGTTCATGCAAGACAATTATCTCTAGGTTGCTAAGTGTATGAAAAAATTGTTAGCTTGTTGATTTTGTCATTAAAATTTCTACATGGTATTAGAGCTTTGTTTCTGAGTGACAATGAACAATGAGATTTTTGGGCAAGGTTGAAGAGGGAAAATCTATGATTTTTTTCCTTGAGCTGTGATAGGGAATATGGTTGTAGGCATTATATTTGAGGATCGGTTGGATGACATTTCCAACTATTTGCAGTGAAAGGTACATATGTCAGTTGTTCTCAAGGAGAACAAGCTTTGGAACTATGTCAGTTTTTTTGTTTTGGTTCCTGTAGAATATCCTGTTGCTTTGGATTTTCATGAGGTCAAGGAGGCGAAGGCTTAAAGGATTATTCTGGATGGGGTGAAGGATCACCTTATCCCACACTTGGCTAAGAATAAGACATCCAAGGAGACGTGGGATGCACTTAAGAACATATTTTAGCAGAATAATGAGAACCAAAATATGGCGTTGAAGGCTAAGATGCATGATACCAAGATGGGTAAGGAGGAGAGTGTTTCTTCTTATCTTACCCAAGTAGCTCAAGTGAAAGATGAGTTGGTTTTTGTTGGAGAGGTCATATCAGATTTAGAGTTGTTGAGGATAGACTTGAAAGGATTCACCAAAGAATGGGAAGTCTTCATGAAGTGTTTCATGGGTCGTGAGAATATTCTAGATTGGAGCAAACTGTGGGACAGTATCGCTCCGGAGGAGATCTAGGAAGTATCTCAGAGCAGTGGCCTAAAGACAAATGGAGTTGATGAAATTTTTTCTCTTACTGCAAAGAGAGAGAATAAAGGAAGTTTCATGAGGGACTTGAGTAAAGTCAAATGTTATTGTTGTAACCAATTGGGCACATTACCTCTCATTGTCTTGAGAAGAAGAAGAAGGAGCTAGAGGGGTCTGAGACAACTTCTACAACATCCATGGAGTACTTTGCTTCCAAGTATGACAATGAATTTTCTTTGGTTACCCTAGTTTCCAGTGTTGGTAGCGGAGGATTTGGAGGTGACATCAGATGGATTGTGGATGTGGAGGCTCTTTCCACATGATGGGAATCTGGCGAGTATTCCTAAATATCACAGAGACGGGTCATGGGATATAGGTGGTAAATGAAGTTGGTATGGCTCGAGTTGTATGTGGATTTGGAAGGGTTATATTCCAACTCGAGTATGGATGATTCTTAGAGCTTGATGGAGTTTTCTTTGTTCCAGGGTTGAGGGTGAACTTGCTCTCAGTCTATTCCTTGGAGGATGTAGGATATTGTACATTGTTCAAGAGGGAACATGCCGTTATCTACAAGAAGGGAGTGGACCCAGTGGAACAACAACTAATTGGTGATCGGGTGAACATGTTGTATATGTTGTGAGGACATCCCTCAATGTTTGATTCAACGTTGGATTAGGAGCATGAGGAGGCCCATGAGACTGTGGTGGGCCCATGGATTCAGTATTGCATTCCGATAGAAGAGAGAGAGTCTCTTATGATATTTTGTAGGAGGCTCAACCAGTGTGGTCGAACCAATGCTTAGGGTGGAGTGGACTCTCCAAGGAGCTTAGGGTTTCGAGTAGCTATCAGTAGAAGATATTCTAGTTCAAGTTTTGTGGAGGTGTTGAGGATAACTCCAGTTTCAAAGGTAGAGCCTACAGAGCACAGTGTGATGGGACCAAATGATGTAGATGGTGGAGAGTAAATCCCTCACTAAGAGGGAGTGTTATCTTTTTAGCTCGGGAGGTACTCCGCATGTATTTTCTTGTATGCAGATGTTACCTTATGTTGACACTACTAGGAACTTAAATTTGTAATGGATTTTTATAAATTTGTAAAGTGGTTATTTTATTAAATTGATTTTTTAATAAAGTGTACCTTCTAATTTTAAAGTGACTTTATTTCATAAAGTGTGCTTATGTAATAAAGTGAAATGTGCTTTAATATTTAAGTGATTCATTTTGGAGGGAATGAATCATGACCCTTGATCTTGCAAAGGAAAGATTAGATCTTGGCCTTTGGATGTAGGGTTAGGGAAGGTGAAAAGACACTTTGGGGGGAAAATGTCATTTTCATATTTATAAAAGAATACATTGGGTAGTGTGAAAGACAGAGGAGGAGATTGAGAGAGAATTTTTGAGTAAGCTTGAGAGAGGAAAGAGGGCAGCAAAGAGGGCACATTTCCCAAGATGTTTTGGGAAAAAATCCCAAGAGGATTTTTCTTATGGGTGTTGAGTTTTCTGTTGTTAGAGAGGTCATACTCTACGGATCTGTACAGTCCATACAACAGGCTGGGTGGGAACATAAATCGAGGCATCCTGCTGCAGGGATTTCAAGGCAGCCATTTCAATGTTTTATGTTGGTGAAGGGGGCAGTTATGTTGATGTCTGTATAAAAAAAAAATTGGCATGTATTTCGAGGTGTTGGAAATGGAAAATCTGTACAACTGTACATATTTTTTGGGCACGAAAATCGAGGTAGATTTTGGGACAGTTTTGGTGCTATGAGATATTTTTCTCTTAGATAGAAATTCTGTAACTGTTTCTGATATGTACTTTCCTGAAGCTAAATAGTAAGATCTCTCTCTCTGTCTCTCATTGGGTTTCCCCACATTGGGGTTTTCCCTGGCATTTGCCTAAATTTCTGATTTATTCATGGGTGATTGAAAGTTTTTCATTGTGTTTATTTTTGCTGCATAATTACTTAGAAATGTGTATTTTTGCTAATGGAAATTTCTGAATGTGGGTTATAGAAATATCATAGTTCATGCAGGACATCTCTAGGTTGATAAGTGTATGACAAATTTTTTAGCTTTCTGATTTTGGCATTAAAATTTCTACAGGATCCACCTTATCATCCCTAGGTGCTCGAGGGGGCTTTGGTTGAGGACATCTATGATGATTAGGAGGAGGTTTGGGCATGTCCTTTTTCCTAGTGTACAATCATGAATCTCTCACCCTGAGCATCCCCTTTGAAAATTAATTTGTTTGGCTTAAGCATTCCATATTATTCTTCCTCACAACTTGATTTTTTCCCTCATGAAGTTTCTCTTGTGTCATATTGGGGCACGCTTGAGGAAACTTAGTAAATATAGAGTCCATGGCATCAAGAAAATTCACATGATTAGGCCCCCCACAATTAGTTCTTTGGAATTCATGCTCCAGGTGAGAATCCCTCCAAGGTAAGAACCAAGGAGTATTTTCTTGACTTGCAACATTCGAAGGATCTAAGGTGTTGATAACCCTTTCTTGATTTCGATCTATATATCTCCATGATTGGCTAGGCTTTTGAGGATACCCACTAAAAGGAGGCTTGGAGGCTTGTTGTTTTTCCCTTTTCAAATTACTGATCCTATTCATCATCAAGGTTCAGTTATTTGTGAGATTATTCATAGCCTCTTCCATTCATGCCCATGGGGTGCTAGTATATTTAGTGGGCTCAACATTGTGTACTATCTCGATTTTGGTATCCTCCTTTCCTTTTAGGGAATAAAAAGGCTATGCCTTGTATGATAAAATATTATCCTCAATTCTTGTGGGAATATCTTGGGATTATTGAAAGGTATTTGGACCCTTATCCTTGAGAAAGTACTTAAAATTTCCTAAGAAAGCATTGATATAGAGGAAGAGAAGGTGATCCTTCCTAGGGTGATGGCTGGTAGGTAGTTGTTGAAGCATATTTTCAAACATGGTGTTAAAATTTATGATAGTTTTTTTTTCTTCCTTTATTATGTCCATGAGTTGTGTCGATAGCATGTTGGGTTCTTCTCTAGGTCCCCATCTCTCCAGGAAGGTCTCCTCAAGTTGATCCATGGTCTTGATACTCTTTCTAGGGATACTATAGTACCATCTCCTAGCATCATTGGTAAGGGTGTTTGATAAAAAATTTATTACTAAATCCTTAGCATATTCGCTTACGAGATTACGTTTGAAGAAGGCCCAAAAATTACTCATATGCTCTTCCATATTGGTCACATCATTAACAAGAAACTTTGGAAACCACTTCTCATAATTTGGAGGCATCTATCGAGGCTATCCTGGGATAACAAACATATCCAAAGGTTTGAAAAAATTGGATTCCCATTTCTTTTGAGACATTGTAGGAAAGGTAAGGTTTCCACCAAACAAGGACTTCACTACAGGTGAATTGTAGGGAACCATTCTCTTGTAGGACTTAGAAGGGTTAGAGTACCTACTCATACTTTGTGTATTTTCCATATAATTAACCTTAAATCATCAAATTAAGGTGATGGAATAACCCTCGGTGTAGTCACCAAGAAAAAATTGAGAGATGAGATATTTGGGGAAAGTTTACCAAAAGATATGTCATTGAGGACAATGACTCAATCCTCCCCAACAATTTCCAAAATGTTATCATAGTATTTTTACTTGTGAAAAGCACCAACACAGGTAATCAAATCTTTGTAACTATAGGAAATCCTACTACTCTCACCTTAGTAAAAAATCCCATGAGCATTTTAGTGATGGAGGATGTTCATCACATGGGAGGCTTCCCCAGTGACCTTAAGGGATCAAAGTATCAAGTTTGTGAACCAAGCCTACTACCCCCACTCTTGATCACCTAAGCCAAGGTATAGGTCAAGGACAACTAATAGGTATAAGGATGTTTGAAGTACCTTCTTATAACAAGAACACTTATAGCATATATATGATTATTTCCAAGTACAAACATGCAAATTGATGCAGGATCATCACCAAAAAAGCCACATGGGATATCAACACATCGCTTAGCGCGCCTTTTGAGTAAAATTTAAATTTTGAAGGATGATGTATCTCAGAGAACCTCTACAGAAATATGAATCACAGAAGTTAATGGGATGAGGTTGAACGATCACATCAAGACCAGAAGAGATCAGATCGTCCTTTTGTTATTTGATTTTGGCGCGGATCTGAAGAATTGCCTTAAATTTCCTGTCACAGATGTTTATGTAATAGGACTTAGGTATCTGTAGAATTTAATTTCAATAAGGCAGGTAGTTGGAGGAAACCCGAGAGGACCTCTTGTATAAGTAGTTGCATTCTATACATGAATAAAGTTAGCTGCAGAGTAGGAGATAGTTCTTACTAAATGAAAGTTGTTTTTAGGCTGTAGCCATTTTATGCTTGAATGAATATAACTGAGGGACATTGATTCAATGCATGTTGTCACTATTGTTTATAGTTTTCCTGTTATTTTATGTTTTCATGAACGAATGAGTTATGTTATTGAAAGTATGAAACTGTGAAGCATTTGCAAAAGTTTCAAGTGTTTCTCTTCATTGAGTTTGTGCAAGGTGTGCATATAGTCCGTAGGAGAGTGCATTGACAGAGTCTGTTTCAACTCAAAAACTCAAAATAGATAACATGAAACTTCCATTGCAAAGAGTGCAAAGGGACTGCTAGAAGGTGTGCACAATCGCCCACAAGAAGCTAAGTCTTGTGGAGGAATATGTTTCGAAGAGTGCATAGATTAGAAATTCGACTAAGTGTCGGAGTAAAACCTCTAAGGAGTCAAAGGGTCAGAGAGATAAATCTCAAGAGAGATAATAAGGAGGAAAATTTCAAAGGAAACAAAGTTTTGAAGGTCTCACGAGACATCGACTAAGATCCGTCCAGGAGGGATTGGGATCATTCCTAATCGTTGGATCTAGGACGAATCACATGAGGTTTAAGCCTCTACATGCACATAGGAGCGATGATTTTCCAAAGTACTGAAGGGGCCAGGGACCTTCCATCATCCAGAGGGATGAATGATGACATATCTGAGTCTTCAAGTGAAAGCACTCCGAGAGGAATGAGTATGCAGGAGTTTGAAACTCCCGAAGCTGGAATAGCCAAAGTATCTCATAGCCATTTATTGTGAAGAAGGACACACGTCAGTAGGTTGTGAACTTTGGGTGAAAACATTCCGGGAGGAAACCAACGTGGAAATGTTGAGACTTCTGAAGGCCAAAGTACCAAAGTGGGCTAGAGTCGTCGATTCAAGGTGGATACGTGGCATGATCCAAAGCTTCGGGTACTAAATATTCCAGGGAAAAGTGGAGGTCGAAGGTGTCGAACTCACAAAGCGCGGAGTTATGAAGTGAATCTCAATCGTTGATCCTGAAGAAGATCAATGACCATTGATCCGGTCTTGGTCGAAAGTGATGAAGATACAAAGCGCCAGGAGGTTAATCTCTGAGTCATAGCCCAAGGTCACAGGTGAAGAAGGAAATAGTGTCAGATTGTGTTGGATTAGAGACAAGGAGTTATAAGAATAGGACTCGTGGATGACTATATATCAGAGATCGGGAAAATTAACAGTGAGGAGTCATTGCGGGGAGCGAAGGAAAAATTAATGGTCGCGCTAGTCCAAAGCCCACAATTTTCTAGCGCTGTTAATATCAATGGGGAAGATATCAATGACCATGATTTAACAGGAGATTGATCAATTTTTTTTTGATTGTGGGGATAGAGCTCCTTAATAAAGGACGCGCACATTGGCAGCTCGCAATTTCTGTGAACCATTGATCTATGAAAAAATTGGTGACAATTAAATCATTACCGTGAAAACCATGAGGGTGATAACAAGGCCTATGTTTGTTTGAGTTTGAGACCAGTAAGTTCCCAGGGAGATGATCCAGATCGAGAACATATTTAAATGATCCTAGACCCAAATGTCAAGAAACCCTGAGGGAGAGTAGAGAAGGGGGACTGCGTCAAGTGGTATCAGAGCCTGAAAAGAACTCAAAGTTGTACTCTGTGAGTGAGAACTAGCCAACAAAATTCCACCGAGGAGACACATGAAGCCACTTGTAGCCAATTGAGAAGTCGAAAGGGAAATGAGAGAACTACGCGCAAAGTTGGAAGCAATGGAAGCAGTGTAGAGAAGAGTGCTTGATGCTGGAGACATCAGTGAAGCGTAAAGTGAGGAGATAGAAGTTGAAGAAGTTGTAGGGGGAGATGCTTCCAAAGAATGCTTACTAAAATCTGTTGTGAAATTGGGAGATAGTGCAAAGATAGACATCCCAATGTATGAAGGAAATCTAGATGCTAAAGAGTTGTTGGACTGGATAAGTTCTATGGACAAGTATTTCAACTATGAAGATGTCGATGAGGAAAAGAAGGTGAGACATGTTGTCGCCAGAATTAAAGGTCATGCAACATTGTGGTGGGATGAACTGCAGGATGATAGGAGGAGAAAAGGAAAACAAAAGATAAAGAGTTGGGATAGGATGGTAGCCAAGCTGAAGGGTAAGTTCATTCCCAAGGATTATCAGATTTTTTTTTTTAGGAGGATGTAGAACCTAAGACAGAAAGGAATGACAGTGAAAGAGTACACATAATGGTTTTACAAGATGAACATTAGGATAGACAGAGGGAGAGAGATGAAGATAAATTTTCCAGATACATAAATGGCTTGAGATATGAGATCCAGGATGAAATCAACATCATTTAGGTGAGGACAGTAGAGGAGGCATAGAAATATGTACTGAAAGCAGAGGAGAAGTTGGCCAAAAAACAAAGCTAGTGAGGCAAAGGTAGAAGCCTGAACATAAGTAAGGGAGTTTTCCATCATAAGGCACAAAGGTCTAAGGGTGAGGATGAGAAAACCCATAGTCACTCAGAAAAAGTAGGAAGCTACAAAAGGAGACAACCTGGTGGAAGAAATTCTTTTTCCAGAGGAAGAGGAAGAAGCAGAGGAGGAGAGATAATATGTTATACCTGTGGAAAACTAGGACACAAGTCTTGGGAGTGTCCTAAGAGAAAGAAATAAAGAGGGGGTGAAGCTCACATTTCAGAAAAAAATAAAAGGAATGTTGAAGTAGAAGGTGCAGAGGATGGAAAATATCTAATGCTAAGGAAGGTTCTCTTGAAGCCAAAACTAGAAGTTGAAAAACTAGTGCACATGAATAGTTTGTTCAGGAAAACTTGAAAGAGTAAAGACATAGTATGCAAGGTAATAATTGACAGTGGGAGAACTAACAATCTTGTTGGATTACTAAGAGGGGGGTGAAACAATAATAGAGAAATTTAATCCTTTTTAACCATATAATCCAAGTGTTATATCAATGTATCATTACCATCCAATAAATGCATATTAAATAAGCAATGAACAAATGAACAATCATACACATACACAGTACACCAGTGTTTTACGTGGAAACCCAAAGTGGGGGAAAACCACAAAATGTTTTTTCTTATATGTCTTGAAGAAATACATTCATTGGAAGCATCAACTTCCTTTGTTTTACAACTGCAACTGGAAGGAGTCTCCAACCCCCTTTTTTATTAGGCTACAACCTAAAGGAATCTCCAACTTCCCTATTCTTTGGCTACAACCAGAAGGAGGCTACAACCCCCTATGTTCTCCGACTACAACCACCTATACTTTCCCCATCCAACCGCCCTGAAGTAGAAGTAGAATGATGGAACCAATGCCACACTATCACTGTGAGATATACCATTGTAAACATGTACCAATAAACCTTAACCATGCATCAACCATGCATCAACCTGTACCTCAACTTGTAATCAACATGTACCATAAACAAGTGCATCAACCATGCACCAACCTATACCAAACAACCTGTAATCAACCTGTACCATAAACAAGTTCATCCAACCATGTACCAAGTATGTACCAATCATGTGTCA
>SNQJ01S0029455.1:220587-248122 GCA_010110895.2 Picea sitchensis | reverse complement strand
GTTCATCCAACCATGTACCAAGTATGTACCAATCATGTGTCAAGTACTCATCAACTATGACTCATCAGCATGTATCAACATTATCAACTATACACCTCATGTATGTGCCAACTAATCAACTACTTGTCTCAACCATGCACCCAACATGTACCTCAACCGAAATCCCTCATCAATATCATCATCCAAAAATGATTTGTAACTATGTAATAGACCTGGTGTATATGATCACATACCTATAAACCTTCCTTAACTTTATCAACAAGAGACTATCATTTTCATCAAACTTTTCTTTAGTCTCACATGACTAGTTTTGGATTAGTCAACAACCCTAACTTGAAATAATCATAACTATGTACCTGTAATGAATAAATATATGAAACTAATACACAATGTTATTTAGTGTGTTTTATGCAATTCCTCCAAGTTTCACTACTTGGGACCTCTCATAAAAGGCGTTATAGAAAAAATGGCATACCTTGCTGAATTTTGGCTTATTCTAGAGAGCGGCCTTGTAGAGTGTGCACCACATAGAATATTTGTTGAAAAAATATGAAAATGTTACAAAGAATAATGTATACTATAATATAATCAACACATTTTGTACGACTAAATTTGGATCTGTTATGAATAAATTATGATGTTTTTACCCAAAACACCTGTTTTAGACTAGTTTCAGGACTAGCCACAAACCCTATTTTCCAGGGAGTGTAAGTCCAAAAATACAACGACACACAAGATTAATGTTTTACCATAGATACTTGTATATGTTTCCTCAATGGCCTATCAATATCACGGTCTAAATCATTCTAGAAAAAAACGTTATTGCAAAAATGGTGAGATGACCTGTAAATAACATACCTTAGAAAGCATCATCAAAAGAATTTATCCTCCCTTGAATTCTGGCCCTCTTTTATTCACCTTACCTCTGAAATTCCACTTATATATCCTTTGGTTACCTCATTCACCTATATATATTCAATATTCTCAAGTGTGATGTAAAATGAAAGAGCCTTGCCTCTTATTTATACTTTCCATCTTCTAGGTCACTTAACCCATTTCTAGGTCACTTAACCTATTGATAGGTCACTTAACTCATTTATAAGTAACTTAACCTATTTCTAGGTCACTTAACCCATTTGTAGGTCACTTAACCTATTTTTCTCATTTTTAGGGTTAACCACTTTCCATAATTAGAAAGTTCTCCATTACTTTATCATTTAAATATTCCTCCTTGACTTTGTCACCTCACTTTATCATTTAAATAATCTTCTTTGATTTTGTCACTTCACTTTATTATTTAAATAATCCTTCTTGACTTTGTCAATTTACTTTATGATTTAAATAATAATTTCTTCTTTGCAAGATCTTTGACTTCTTTGACCTTTTGGGGCTTCAAGCCAACATATGAGGGTCCTCCAACTTCGTAAGGCCATAACTTTCAAACCGTGAGGATTTATGTGACGTTCCACATACCACCATAAATGGCATGACATATACTATCCATATAGAATAGTATTACCTTCAAATATATTAAAACACATACCATTATACATGAAACAACCTTGGGTCCATTACCCAAACCTTTGTGCTACCAAAATTCGCTATCAGACTTTCTTCAAGGGTTGACATCAATGAAAACCAACCTTAATCAACAAATATAGTATCCACATAGGTGGTGGAAAAATTTAGTTGGAGACAAATGCACATCCAAATCCCTACAAGGTTTCATGGTTGCAAAAAGGACACCGAGTAATGGTAACTAAACAATGCGTTGTTGAATTTAAAATAGGTGGATATAGAGATGAGATTCTATGTGATGCAATCGCCATGGATGCATGCCATGTTTTTTTGGGAAGACCATGGAAGTTTGACAGGAATGTCATTCATGATGGGAGGAAGAACACTTACACTTTGGAGAAGAATGGTAGGAAACACATGTTGTTGCCAATAGATGAGAAGAAAGTGAAGGAAGAAACCAACACAAGCATGCTTCTCATGAGTGGGAAGGAAATCCTGAGTGAAGTTAATAAGGAAAAAAATATGCACTTTGTCGTCATGAGGAAACCTAGAGTTGTCCTTACAAGTAATTCTATGGATGATTTTCCCGAGGAAGTTCAGGAATTTTTAGAGAATTTTTCTAACATTATAGTGGATGAGTTTCCAAGCTCATTTCCACCTATCAGAAGTGTCATTCATCACATTGACTTGATACCAGTAGAAATCATGTTGAACAAAGAAGCGTACAGGTTGACACCTCAAGAGAATGAGAAAGTGAAAAGACAGGTTTAAGATATGTTAGGCAAAGGATTGGTTAGAGAAATATTGATTCCATGCATAGTGCCAACTCTATTGAGTCCAAATAAGGATGGAGGATGGAGAATGCGTACATACTCAAGGGCCATAAACAATATGACCATCAGGTACATGTTTCCTTTGCCAAGGATTGATGATTTAATGGATTGTTTGAGTGGACCAAACTATTTTTCAAAGATAGATCTAAAAAATGGATATCACCAAATAAGAATGAGAGAAGGTGATGAGTGGAAGACAACCTTTAAGATGAACAAAGGGTTATATGAATGGATTGTTATTCCATTTGGATTAACAAATTCCCCAAGAAATTTTATGAGACTGATGAATGAAGTATCGAAGGATTTCATTGGTAAGTTTGTGATTGTATATCTGGATTATATACTTGTCTTCAATAAAATAGAAGAAGAGCAATTGAGACACCTGACATTCATAATGAGGAGGCTACAATAGGAGAAGCTATTGATAAATTTGAAGAAGTCCTCTTTTATGAAGAAAAAACTCATTTACTTTGGTTTTGTGATCTCTTCAAATGAATTGAAGATGGACCCCGAGAAGGTCAGAGAAATCAAAGAATGGCCATCACCAAAGAGTATGTTTTAAGTGAGAAGCTTCCATGGATTAGCCAGTTTATATAGGAAGTTAATTAGTGGGATTTGTGCACCAATGATGGATACAGAGAAGTAGAGACACAAGTCTTTTAAATGGACAAAATAAGCTGAGAAGAGTTTCAACATATTGAAGGAGAAGATAACAGAGTGACCAATTCTGGAAATTTAGGAAATATGAGTTTAGGAAATTTTCTGAGAAGTTTGGTCACTGAACATCACAACCCGTGGGATCAAACTCTGTCATAAGCAGAGTTTGCATATAATAATTCACCAAATAGAAGTATAGGAAAATCCCCATTTCAGATAGTCTATGGGATGATGCAAAGATGGGTATCGTAGTTGAGAGACATGGAGCAGAGTGAATTCAGAAGTGTTGGAGAAGAATACTTCACTGCAGAAATGCAGAAGATTCATGATCAGATGAAGGAGCAGTTGCATAATATCAATGCAGAGTATAAACACAGAGTTGATCAACACAGAAGAAAACTTCAATTTGAGGTAGGGGATCAAGTTTTATCACACTTGTAGAATGAAAGGTTCCCAAGAGGAACATATAACAAGATGAAGTTAAAGAAGATTGGACCGTGCAAGATCCTAAGAAAATTTGGTAACAATTCTTATGAGCTAGAGCTGCCATAGGATGTGGGAATATCACCCATATTCAACTTCTTAGACTTACAGGGAGGATGACGCATAGAGGTCAGAATATCAAGCGAAGATTCAATGGGAGAAAAAGATGCCTGTAGCAGAAAAGCCACAGATGGTGAAGATCGTTGATCAAAGGATTGGCAGGAAGACTAGGAGAAACACCTATTTTGAATATTTTGTCAAGTGGAAGGGACACCCGATAGAGGATTCCCATTAGGTAAGTGAATTTGATATCCAGAAGCATGGAGGGTTAGTGCAGGAGCTTATGGATAGGATTCCATGATTTTTATTCCCATAGGAGTATGATGCATGAGCATCACCAACAAATCCACATGGGATGACAACACATCACTTAGTGCGCCTTTTGAGTAAAATTTATATTTTGAAAGATGGCGTATCTCATAGAACCTCTGGGAAAGATATGAATTAAATAAATTAATGGGAGGAGGTTGAATGATCACATCAAGACCAGAAGAGATCATATTGTCCTTTTGTTATTTGATTTTGGCATGGATCTGAAGAATTGCCTTAAATTTTCTGTCACAAACGTTTATGTAAATTCTCTTTATTACCTTGTCTGATAATTTTGACAGAACTAAGTTTATTTCCCTTGAGTTTTTTGGGTTACTCCTAGTAGTCACCTCCCTTATGCCATATCACCTCATTGATTATATCTTCTTCTACAAAGGGAAGGGATGACTAGTATTGGGGGGATTAAGGATTTATGGGGTCATAATTACCTTCTTCATTTCCATAATCAGTTCATTCAACGATTTCACTCATTTTCATCATATTATACAACACAATATGACCTTGATCCCCAACTGGGATAGTTTCATAATACGAGTTCATATGCAGTATTTTGTCTAAAGTGGTGACCCATTTCATAGATAATGAAATTCCCCAAGCATCAGGCACAACAATGACAAAAATATCCACTATGATGGAAAAATCAGGATAGTCAGCTAGGTGGACTTCAAGACCCTCAATAAAACCATAGACCTTTATTCCCTTTGACTCAAATTCATGTACATTATCATAAGGCCCTAAGATCTTCAACACCAATCTCTTCATGACCTTCAAACTCATCATATTGAGAGATTCTCCATATTCAAGCAAGCAATTGTGAAGGCATAAGTCATTTGTTTCGAAGGACATGAAAAATGGTGCTTTTTCTTCCTTAGTTTTATCAAAATAACTAGCTTGTAATAGTATGGGAGGTTATTAAAACATCCCTTGGTTGTTTGAAAAAAGTTTTGTCTCCTCCAGGGAAGGGATCTCCAACATATGACAAATCTTCTTTACCATTTTCAAGATATATGCTATGTTACTTCTTAGGTTGACCTTACCATCCCTAGGATTTTGAGGGGAATTTGGTTGAGGAAGTATGGGGTCACTACGAGGAGGTTGGGGTATCTCCTTTCACCTAATGTACACTCGTGACTCTCTCTCCCTGAGTCTCCCCTTTGAATCTTCATTCATTTGGCTTAAGAATTCCATTCTATCCTTCCTTGTAGCTTCATTTTTTCCCTCCTAAAGTTGGTCTTGTGTGATATTGGGGAACTCTTGGGGAAACAAAATAAATATAGATTCCATATAATCAATAAAATTCACATGAGAATGACCCCCATAATTATTTCTGATGCGATCATGTTCGAGGTGAGAATAATCACAAGGTAAGAACCAAGGAGTCTCTTCTTTAGTTGCAACATTCAAAGGATCCAAGGTGTTTGTATCCCTTTGTTCATTTGGATCCATATATCTCCATGCTTGGATAGGATTTTGAGGCTTCCCCCTAAAAGGAGGCTTCGATTCTTGTTTTTTTTTCCTTTCCAAATTATTGATTCTATCCATCATCAAGGTTTGGTTCTTTGTGAGTTTATTCCTAAACTCTTCAATTTGTTCCCATGGAGCACTAGTCTCTTGAGTTGATTGTGTACTACATTGGGTTTGGTATCAACCTTAGATTTCAGGTCATATAAAGGTTTTACATTGTATGATGAAATATTATCCTCAATTCTTGTGGCCATATCTTGGGATTCTTGAAAGTTATTTGTACCCGTGTTTGATAGAAAGTACTAAAATTTTCCTAAGAAAGAATCGATGTAGAGGAAGAGAAGGTGATCCTTCCGAGGGTGATGGATTGGAGGTAGTTTTTGAAGCATCTTTTCCAATCTGATATTAAACTTTCTGAAAATTTCATTTTATTCCTTTATTTTGCCCATGAGTTGTGTCAATAACATGTTAGGGTATTCTATAGTTCCCTATATCTTCAGGAAGGTATCCTCAAGCTGATCTATGGTATTCATACTCTTTCTAGAGAGACAATCATACCACCTCCTAACATCATTGGTAAGAGTGGCTAAGTGTATTTTCATTACTAAATCTTCAACATCCTCTCTTACATGATTAAGTTTGAAGAAGGCCCAAAAATTACTCATATTCTCTTCAGTAGTGGTCACATCATTACCACGAAACTTGGGAAACCACTTCTCATACATTGGAGGCATCTTTCGAGGGTACCCTGAGATAGTAGACATATCCAATGGTTTGAAAACATAATATGTCCATTTCTTTTGAGCCATTATAGGAAAGGGAAGGTTTCCACCAAACAAGGACTTTACTATAGGTGAATTGCGGGAAACCCTTATCTTGTAGGTCTTAGGAGGGTTAGAATACCTCCTTGGAATTTATTGAGTCTCCAAATGATCTAACTTAGATCATCAATAGAAGGTGAAGAAATCACCCTCAATGGAGTGACCAATAAAAATTTGAGAGATGAGAGATTTGGGGAGAGTTTACCAAAAGATACATCGTAGAGGAGAATGACTCAATCCTTCATGGAAACAATTCCAAAATGTTATTGTGGTATTTTTTCTTATGCAAAGCCCCAATGCAAGTATGCAAATCTGCATAACTGTAGGAAATACTAGCATTTCCACCTTACGAAAAAATCCTCTCGTTTTAGTGATGGAGGAGGTCCACCATAAGGGAGGCTTCCCTGGTAACCTCAAGGGATCAAAGTATCAATTTTTTTACCCAATCCTACTACCCCACTCTTGATCACCTAATTCAAGGTCTAGGTCAAGGACAACTAGGAGTTATAAGGAAGTTTGAAGTACCTTCCAAAACAAGAACACTTATATAATATATATGATTATTTCTAAGTATAAACATGCAAATACCTCTCCAAGACACTAGAAAATGAAAATTACTATGGCTGTTGTGAAATTGTAGCAGTACAATAGTTTATAACAACAAGTATAATTTTGTAACAAAAACAATAAAAAGAGATACAAAATGCACTAATTGACAAGGAAAACTTAGCACATATCCAATAGATTAATATCCAATCATTTCAAGCAATTTTTAAGCATGTTATACCACCATTAGAGAAATTTATGCAACAAATTAGAATATGTTAAGGTGGTTGTAGAAAAAATTTGCAACAACAACAAGTTTATAAGTAAATTATCCTAAGTTAGTGTTAGAAAAGTTAGTAGGAATATTGAGAGAATTAAAATTGAGAGTTTGTTGATAAGTTTCACCATAAGAGAGCTTATATATTTGTTCCTTTGAGGGATATGGAGTCTTTACAATAAGACAATCAATTTTGGAGATGAAGATAATAAAGACTCAGAGGTATGGAATAAACTCTAAGGTGCTATCACGTTAGGTCCTTATGGCTTAATCCTTGAGGAGAAGGATTTCTAGAGTGCAAGCAATTTTTGGCTCTAGCAACCTTTTATCCCTTCTTAAGTACTTAAACTAGATCACAATCAAGAGTTTAGGGCCAAAATACTAAAGAGCTAGCATTTTAGGGATTTAGGAGTCTAACCAAAGCTAGTATTTCTTCACAAATTTTGGAAAAAATTAACCGTGTGAGAGGAGGAAGAGCTTATGCTCCTCTCTTAGGGTTTCACCAAGAAATATGTCTAACATGAAAAGGTAAAATTAATCATGAAACATTAATAGCATGAAATAAAATTGCAGAAATTCACTTCACCAAGATATCACAAGAGTAAATCCTAATTGTAGTAATTCTATCCAAAAATCAACGAAGAACATCCATTACTTTACCTCCAAAATATAGTGCGTTAGAGAGATAATCCAATAACCTAGGATATAAAACATTTCAGACTTAGTACTCTCACAAAGGTGAGAAGATATGACAATAAAATGAAATGTCAAGGTGATTTATTTATATATGCCTTAATTAAAATGATAATACTTAGTTGGTCATCGAGGAAAACCCTCTTTAGGTTAGAAACTTTGGCCTATAAGAGTAGAAGGTGAGTAGAAGAAATGTCATCGAGGTGATAGTCGGTGTATTTCTTATTTCATTGCCCCAAGACCCCCCTAATAAGACCAGACTTTCCTTGTGCATGAGTTTGACTAGAAACATTTTGGCACCGTTTCCAGGGAAAAATTCCATTACCTGAGTTAAGACCTTTGGATTTTTTTTGATAATTTTTGGATAAACTCATCTAGTGGCTCCATGTCTCGAAGAGAAAATCCACTTGGGGTTCATCTCTAGGCACCCTTCCTTTTATCCAATAACCTAATAAGTACCTTCATGATCAAATTCCTAAGGTTAATGAAACTCCCATTTTTCAAGACTACCTAGACTCTCTTATTGTTAAGGATATACAATACCTTTTTGAGAGTGATAGTATTAAACCAATTGAATTTATAATTAGTGATTATATTGATGAGTTGAATGGGAATTTCACTTTACCAACATTCAAAGCTATCTCCATGATATTCGTGAGAAGGAGATTGAAAAATTCCAAGGTTTTCAAAGAAATAATGATGTGTTAGCAATTGATCATTGGAAAACATTCAATACCCTAACAGTCAAGTATGGTGAAAGACATGAGGATGCAGTCAAGATTATATTATTTTCCCTATCTTTAGAAGATGCCACCTCAGAATGGTTCATATCTTTGGATACAAATAACATTAGTAATTTTAATGAGCTACATAATGCATTTTTTGATAGATGGCGTGAGAAGAAAGACAACATATATATCTTGGCTACTCTCACTATAGAAGAATGAGAATGTAACCATGAAAGAATTCAATAATAGGTTCACCCATATTATCCAGAAGCTGAATTAGAACATGAAACCCTCGAGAATTATAGTCTCATCTAATACCTTGATTCATTCGAAGGGGATATGGATTTTCACCTAATAAAACAAGATCCATAGACCCTTGTATATGCCAAAAATGATTCCATCAATGTTAAGAGGAATTTGTCTACCTCCAAAAAACATAACTAGACTAGTTTCTCCAAGACTAAATTTGATCCTAAGAAGAATGTTGTTAACACAACTAGCTCTGAGAATGAGATGTTAACCTTCCTACCCAATTCCATGAAGTGAATGGAGGCCAAATTTTCCAAATAGATTGAAACCATTCAACAACAGAACTAGGCTATGTAGAATAAGATAGTCCAATTAGAGAGGTAGGTCTAATATAATAGGTTTCAATGAAGAGGACGGTGTGGTTGGGGTAGACACAAGTAACCCCCACATGTACAAGATCATAAGGTTTCCAATCCCTTAGAGGCCAACAATGTGGTAGAAGAAGATCTCCTACCACGGTGTAACCCATGTAACTCGCCACATAAGAAAGAAAATTTCCTAGTTTCCCAGGAAGTTTCCAGGTTAGTAGGTGAGATGTACAATCATGGAGTATGGAATTTGATAAATTATGTCGGTGATATTCATGATATGATAAAAAAAATATTTGATCATCCCAATAAACAAGTTAAAGGAGTAAAGTTTAATTTTTAAATCTGTGAAGTAAATCAATGCATGCATATTTTTAAGAAAAATAGAAATTAATCAATGGCTCATACAGATAGTACACAATTATTTAAGTTGGAAACCCTTAACCGGAAGAAAACAAACCTTCATTGGTGTTTCACCTCCCAACTCTTCAATGTATTAATTTCACCATTCACAATAGAATATATACAATATTTTAGGTATTTTGAAGCTACCAAATCTCTAATCCCTTAATCTGGGATTGATTTAGAAAACCTCTAAAAATAGAGGGAAATCACCCTCCCAGACATATGAAAATAATATAACACATACCCAAAATTATCCCACTTTTTTTTTTCTTCGCAAACAAGGGCTCATAGGATTCCATAGTCAATAATATAGGGTAGCAATGCCCATTGTTTCTCTACATTAGGAGAACTTCTTGGTGCTGGCAAAGTTTATCAATGAATTTGCAACATTATTCAAAGTGTCAACATTATCCAACAACACCATCTTGTCTTCAACTATGTCTATCACAAAGTGATATTGAACATCAATATGCTTTGTCTTTGAAGGATAAGTTGGGTTCTTTGCGAAACATATTTCTCTCTAACTATCACAATGTAACCTTATTGATTGTTGTACCAACCCAATACCTGAACACAATCTCCATAACCATATTGATTCCTTGCTTGCATGAGTGGCTACCATGTATTTAGCTTTTGTAGTTGAGAGTGCCACTACAACCTGTCTTTTTCTCCTCTAATTGATTGCTCCCTAAAATAGGTTAAACACATACCCACTTGTAGATATTTTGTCATCCAAATCTCTAATCCAGTCTGTATCAACAAATCCTTGTATGTTTGACACTATGTCCAATCCTAGTCTTCCTTGGTATAAAAATACATAACTAGAAGTGCGATGTAAATATACCACAATCCTAGTCTCCTTGGTATAAAATAATATAACTAGAAGTGCGATGTAAATATACCAAAACCATTTTTACTATTTTTCAATTCTCCTTCCCATCTTTTAAATATACCTGTTCAAAACTCCCACTCCATGTGCAATGTTTGGTCTAGTATAGACCATTGCATACATCAAACCTAAGCCGTATCAGCATATGGAATATGGGACATGTCCTCCCTTCTTTTAGTCTTGGGACATTGATCAATAGATAATCTTGCACGTACAGGAATAGGATCCTTGATTGGTTTATTTTCTTTCATATTAAACCTTTGCAATATCGTCTCAACATATTTTCTATGATTCAACCAAATTTTCTTGTGTGTGCAATATTTTTCAATCTCCATTACGAGAATAAATTTAGCAACATTGAGATCCTTCATTTCAAATTTGGAGGATAACCTTTATTTATCGTCCTTGATAATATCCATGTTATTTTCTACCAACAACATGCCACCGACATAAAACACTACATAAATGAAGTGGTTAACAACATGATTGGAAAATACATAGTGATCAACCCTACTTCTTACAAATACCACTCCAAGGATGTATGTTTCAAACTTTCGTACCAAATCCTTGGTGATTTATTTAGACCATATAGTGACTTCTTTAGCTTACAAACCAATTCATTATTTCCCTTCATGACAAAGACTTTTGGTTTCTTCGTGTATATTTCTTCTTCCATATCCCCATGTAGGAATGTTGTCTTCACATCCAAATATTCTACTTCAAATTCAAAATAAACAACAATAGATAAAATAAATCTAATAGAAGTTAACTTGCAAACAAGAGAAAACATTACACCAAAGTCAATTCCCTCTACCTGGGAATAACTTTTTTCTACTAACCAAGTTTTGTATTTCTCCACTTTACCTTCTGCATTAAACTTCTTATTAAACACTCATTTCCTTACAATGGTCTTTCTTCCAGTTGGAAACTCAACTAGATCCCATGTCTCATTCTTATCCAAGGAATCCATCTCTTCAACCATGGACATCTTCTAGATTTTATTATGTTATTAATTCATTGCTTCCCTAATAGTTTTGGGATCATCATGAGTAATGTATAGATCAAAATTAAGATGAAAATAAGGTGGACTATACCTTTTTGGTTTCCTTCTTTCCCACATTTATCTCCTCAATATTGGAGTATGAGGTTCTTCTTATTGTGATTCATATTCCTTCATTGTTTCATATTTTTCATCATCCAACTCAAACTTTATTTTCTCATGTTCTTATTTTCTTGGTAGAAATTAATTTTGGGGAACATATTTAACCTCTCTAAAAACAACATCCCAACTGTAAATAATGTTCTTATTTTATGGGTTACAAAGCTTATAACCTTTCATACCATCTTTATAACCAATACAGATACATGTTTTAGATTTGTTATCCAACTTACTCTTATTTTCCTTTGGAGCATGTACATAATTCTCACAACCAAACACACTGAGATGTTCAAGAGAGGGTTACTTACTAGTCCATACCTAATGTATTTTTTTCCACAAAAACTGATGAGGGTGATCTATTGACTAGGTAACATGAAATACCCACTTCCTCTTCCCATAATTCATATCCTAACTCGACACGATTGAACATGCTCCTTTATTTTACCATCAACATCCTATTCATCATTTCTATGACCATGTTCTATTGAGTTTTGTATGGAGTATTTGTATTCCTTGCTATACCACACTTCTTACAAAACTCTTTGAATTAATTCCCACAAAATTATGCACCATTATCTATCCTCAACACATTTATTTTCTTCTTTGTCTTATTTTCTACTAGAGCCTTAAACTCTTTAAATTTATCAAATACCTCAGATTTATTACTAAGAAAATAAACTCATGTGTTCCTTTCAAATTCATTTATGAATGAAACATTATACAAAGATTTACCTAGTGATGGAATAGGTACATATCTAAACATATCACTATGTAGCAACTCTAAGATCCCCTATGCTCTTGTATCACTAGATGGGAATCTTAATCAATTGTTTTTACCATATATGAAATGTTCACATAAATCAAAATATAGGGTGCAACTATAAATACCTTCAACTATACCTTTATCATGTAGTGTTTGAAGGCCCTTCTCTCCAATATGTCCTAGTATTTGATGCCACATCATGGTATTATTTATAGGGATAATATGGATCCCATATTCTTTATTTCTATGTGTAGGGACAATAGAAGTGTTAAACCCATTAGTATAAGTGTTACATCCATCAATATAAGTTCTTCCCAATAACTTCTATAGAATTCCACAGTGAACTTCCCTCATTAACACCATTTCTCCTCATGCCATATTGAAAATTCCCTTTCCCAATAAAGTATCCACACCTACATCATCCAAATTACTTATAGATATTAGCCTCCTGGCTATATCTAGAATGTGTAGAATTGTAGGGAGAGTTATTCCCTCTTTCAACAAAAAATTAACACTTCCACATCCCATGATTTTGGTTTTTGATTCATCTCCAAGGAAGAAATTACCACCATCATACTTTTCATATTCACATAACCACTCCCTGTTAGGAGTCATATGAAAGGAAATACTTGAATCGATCAACCATATATCATGATCTACATTTGTACTTGTAAATACCAGGTAAACATCACATCATTCTTCTATGGGGTTTTTCACCTCTATGGAACAAGAATCAACAGATCCCTTTACTTTATCAACATTCTTAGACTTGAAATTGTTCTTATAATGCCTATATTTACCAGATTTCCAACATTTCCTCAAAGATTTTCCTGGGGATTTAGATTTTCCTTTATATTATATCTCCCTCCCTCAAAAACTTATTCTTATTCCTATCTTGGGGATGACATCTTACAGATAAAACATATGTGTTATGACTATCCATGTTTTTTCACCTAATCTCTTCCAATAACAAGGATGCAACTACTTCCTCATACTTCAAAGTAGATTGATTGGCACTACCAATTGCTATAATCAAATTATCTCAAGTGTCCAAAAAACAACATAACAAATTAATACACTTACCTTATTTTGAAATTTTAATATTAATAGATATAAGTTGACTTACCAAAGTATTGAAGGAATTTAGATGCTCTATCACAAAATCTCTATCTTTCATCCTAATATGATACAACTTCTTTTGAAGAAACAAGTTGTTTACCGAGTACTTTAACTGATACAAATTCCCCAACTTTTCCCATAGTTCGTTAGTTTTATATGATATTGACACATTTAGTAACACCAAATTTTCCAGGCTGAGTCGAATCATACACCTTCCTCTTCTATCCATCTTCTCCCAATCTTCTTTCAGCATACCCGTAGATTGAGTACTAGTATTTTGTGTACTAGTAGATTGTATACCCATAGTTTGTGTACTAGTAGGTTGTGTATTGGGATCCACAATGATACATTGTTTTTTTCTACAAGAAGGTCCTCCATATTGAGCTTCCATAGCTCGAAGTTTTGACCATTAAACTTCTCAATATTGATCATAAAAATACTAACCATTTACTTTCAATGCATGAATCACCACTCCAAAGCTCCCACTGAAACCAAGTTTATCACATACCAAAGTTAAAATTGATCTATCAAGACCAAGCCAAACCCTCAATGAAAAAGGTATCTCCCCGGAGCCAAAAATGTTCTCTGATACCAAAATAAGTTTTAAACATTTGAAGTAAATAAACTAATACAAATTCTTAAGAAAAACATAAATTAATCAATTACTCATACAGATAGTACATAATTATTTACGTTGGAAACCATTAAATGGGAGAAAGAAAACCTTCCTTGGAGCCACACCTCTCAAATCTTAATTGTATTAATTTCACCTTTCAAAATACAATATATACAATGTTTTTGGTACTCCACATCTACCAAAACCGCCATCCCTTAATCCAAGATTAATTTATAAAACCACTAAAAAATAGTGAAAAAAGTGTCGTCAAATCCAACGCACACGCCCACACACATGGAAATAATATAATGCATACCTAACATAAAGTATATTTACCAAGCCACTATTTATAGATACTTTTCCCCTAAACCCAAACAAGGAGAAATAAAGAGAAGAATTCAAGAAATGGATTAGAACACTTATCAAAAAAGAAGTAAAATAGTTCAACCTCAACCTCAGGAACCTCCAATCCATCCAAGGATTCCTAGTACTCAACCAATGAATACCCCTAACCCACAACCTTGGATGGTGAAGAAACCAACCTGAGTAGATAATATACTAAGTGATGATTCAAACTTTGATATGCCAAAATCTATCAATGATGATATCAATAATGATTTACCTTCCTACTTATTTAAGTCGTATATCTCTATCCCTTTTATGGAATTTTTCAATATACCATCATATAGAAAGAAAGTCAAGGAAGTATTGGGATTAGATGAGGAAAAAGAGGAATCCACTAAAGATGTCCCTATTATCCTCCAAACCATGGAGAGAGGGTGCTCAAATAGTAAGAATGATCCTTTTTGCATTTCTCTACATGACAACAATTTATGGTTGCACAATTATATGTTCGATTCAAGTGCCTCTAAAAAAATCATTCCTTTGTGGGTAATGGGAAAATAGGGTCTTAAAACCAATCAACCATATAGGAATGTTTGTTCGATGGATTCCATAGAGGTAAATGTTTTTATCATAATTAAGAATTTGGTGGTTCATTTGGCTATGTATCATGATATTGTAATCCTGGTGGATGTTGTCATCATTGAAATTCCATATTCTTAGGGAATGCTCCTTTATTTAAAGTTCTACATAAATCTAGGTGGCACTTTTCAAATGAATATTTCATATGTAACCATTCCAACTCGAGAAGAAACTTTTATGACCTTTTATAAGGAACAGTTCATAAGATATCATGTAGAGGACCCTAGTTAAGCCATGAATTAATGTGTATGCACTATGGATGATAACATGGATAATTATGAGATAATTTTCCACTCCTTAGCCCCTAATATTGACAAAGAGGAAGATAAGGATATGAATGATGAAATTTGGACCATGCATTTTGATGCAGCATGGTCCCAATCAAAAAATGGTGAAAAATTGCTTTCATTTCTCCCACTAAAGAGACTTTGAGTTTATTCTATAGGTTGGAATTTGAGGCCACCAACAATGTTGTTGAGTATGAATATTTTATCCTTGGCCTTGAATTATCCAAATAAATGGGAATTAGATTCTTAAACGTATTTGGAGATTTTGAGGTTATAATTTTCCAAGTCTAAGACAAGTATTCCATGAAAAATGAAAAGTTGAAAAGATATAAGACAACTGTGCTAAATCTCATCAAAAGTTTCCCTTCAAAGTCATCCCTAGAGAAAATAATGACCTAATATATGTCTTAGAAGTTATTGTTTCTCCACTCAATTGACATTACCACATTTCATTCATTAAAAGAAGAAAAAATAAAAAATAAAATCTATTTTTTATCTTCTTCTACCAAAATCATATTAAATGACACAAGATCGAATGACTTATAGAAGTATCAAAATATTTAGAGCATGCACAAATGTTATAGAGGTATTATGAAAATAAAATAGTGTTGTTATAATTAATTTTTTTCTAATTTACAACACCATTCAAAAATATTTTTTTAAGATATTATATTAAATTATTTAAAGATATTTTTTTTTTTCAGAAAAAGAACTACAAATTTCTATTAAGAGTATACAAAATAGTACAATCTTGATTCAGGGGATCCTGCCAAAAGACGAATACAAGGAACCCTCAGAATTATAAGATCTCCTGGAGTGACAAGATACCACAGAACATAAAGTTCTCCTTGCAGCTGGGATAAATATCACTTTTTCATAGCCAAAATGACAGAAACAATGATCATAGTGATATAGAAAAAAATGATAATATCAATGTGCCTCCTGAGACTGGGGTAATTAATTTCCTTATACATAGACTTATGAATGTAAATATAAAAAATCTACCACAAGTGAACCAACCTAGTGACCCAACAAGTTATTTTGATGATCAGTGCTTGGAAGAGAGAGAGAGAAGGTACCCAGGGTCGGGTCCTATCAAAGGAGAGATATTTTTCCTACTTTATTCACGAGCTTACTAATGAGGATAGGTTACATATTTGACATATCCTCCTTGATCAAAATAGGTCTCTTCTTGGTGTTGTCAGAGCTTCCTCTATTAGGGTCCTAACCCGCACATAGGTATAACAATATATTCAGATGCAATAAAGGTCAATATTAGTAAGGCTTTCCAATAAAATAGAATAAGTAAAATGTAAGAAGACCTAATAGAAGCTACCACTTCTAGAAGGATATTCCTCTAGATGCTTCTTTTGATAGACATATTTAGTATAAATAGGAGTCGAGGGTATGAGAACCCTAGCTTGGATATTATTGTAATATAGCTCTACTCAACTGGAGGTTTCCCCCTCGAAGAGGCCCATGAACATTGCTTCCAGAATCAAAGTGTTATTTTTGTTGCTATTCTTATATCATTTCAGTGATATTGTGGTGATTGTTTTGGTTATATTGTTGTTATTCTACCATTTCCAACATTTTATATCTGGTATATTACAAGTGGTATCAGAGCACTTTCCTTGGAAAAAATTGTGGGCAATTTTTTTTCCAGGGTAGAGACCTATTTCGGTGTCTTTGAGCCACAAAGATCTTTCGTTACACGCATAAACCTGCGGTTGAGGGATTCATACATGCAGAAAATAAAAGTGGTTTTTAAGCGCACATCTATTGGCCACCCTTGTAACCCCCATTGATACCCCTTCGAGTGGTAGCACATTAGACAACACCTGCATACGGATCGACCTAGATTTCCTGAAGCCCTCTTTAGATAAACTGATCGGCCATATGACTACTATAGTTCCACCGAGAACAACACTCAGGAAGATACTCTCTAGTACCTAGGTAGTCTGGTAGTACGGTTAAGGGTATGGTCTATCCTCCTTAGTTAGTGCCTTGAGATATTGGGTCGAGTACTATTGTTGGACCCCGTACATATATCAGAGAGTTATATCATAGTGCAAACCCTTGTCTGTAGAACCCTTGAATACCTAACCCTTGGGGACAAAAACATAAACAAATTAAAATAGACAAGATCTATTGCCGCGACTGTGTTCAGGTTGCCAAGTAACTACACTTTTCTTCCTGGTTAAGCATTTGGGCATTTCATCACTGCATTATTCTTCATACCAGAGTATAACTCTACAGGTGTAAAAAAAAGAAAAAAAAAAGTTTGGAAATTTTTTCACCATTATTTGAGACCTATTCCATTGGATTCATCTCTTCACCCTTATCACATTCATACATATCATTTTTTGGAAAAAAATTTAACCCCACTACCCCTTTTCAGTTCCCTCGTCCCCATGGCCCATACCCGCAGCCAAGACTTGGAAGCTCACTTCAATACCTTGCAATATAGTCTCATCGAGACCCAACAAGAAGTGAAACAACTCAGTGCCAATGTTGTCACCATAAATACAACCATGCAGTCCTCAATGGAGGAAATCAAACAAAACCTAACCACCCATCTTGAATCTGTCTTTTCATCACTCTGTACCAAGATTCATATCCCTACAGATAACCCTTCCTATGAATCACCCCCACATACTGAAGGTGAACATTCCTGTCATTCCCATAACTTTTATCACCATCACTTTCAACATGACCTATGCCTTCTGTGGGTGGATGTGACCAAATTTGATGGCTCGGACCCCACTGGTTGGGTAACCCAAATGGAACATTATTTCTCTTTATACGAAATTACATATGACTTGGACAAACTCTGGTATGGTGTTCTCCATCTAGATCAAGAATGTTGGCAATGGTGGCAATGGAGAAAAAGTTCTCGTCAAGGGTATATTGCTTGGACACACTTTGTGGTAGAGCTTTATGAACGCTTTGACATTGACACCAACCATTTGGGTCGTTTGACAAAGTTGAAATAGTCAGGAACAGTGGAATACTTTATAGCTACCTTTGAGCGCCTGACTTTTTGGATAGAGGGCATGTTTGATGCCTTTTTTCAAGAGTGTTTTATCAGTCTCGTCAAGGATGAGATTCGGGCCCATGTCCTAATGGCTCAGCCTCAGAGTTGGGTGGAGGCTAATAAAAGAGCTAAATAAGAAAAATAGATTGTATCTTCTCAAAACTGGAAACCCGCCTTTATCCCTCGCCCTAAACTAGTAAATCCCACTACTCTCTCTACTCCACTAAAGATCCAAAAATTGACCAAGGATGAAATGGCTGAACGCCAACTCAAATTCCTTTGTTATAATTGTGATGAAAAATATTTCTCGGGCCACAAGTGTAAGGAACAAAATATTTTTATGGCCACCTCCAGGGATATTTCGGAAGAGGATGCTGAAACTCCCCTTGTGTCTAAGCGACCTGAAACCACTGACATAACCCCTCCCTCATACCCTCCCAAAGTAGAAATAGTAATTTCCCTCAATGCTCTCAATGGCTTCTCCGCTCCCCAAACCCTCAAGCTAATCGGTTACATCAAGCATCGAAAGGTCATCATTCTGGTTGATAGTGGAAGCACCCATAATTTTATTCATCGCCACATTGCCAAAGAAACTCATTGCTACATCCATGCCGTCAATAATTCCCAAATCATGATTTCCAATGGTGGCTCCATGAAATGTGGAGGGCGTTGTGAAAATGTGTGTCTCCAAATTGGTGACTACCACTTGAAATCTCATATGTTTTCTATCGACATGGGCAGTTGTGACATTGTGTTGGGTGCAAACTGGCTAAGGACTTTGGGCCCCATTCTCATGGATTTCAAGGAATTAACCATGTAATTTGACCAGGAGGGCCACCAATATAAGTTCCAAGGTATCACCGTTGGTTCACCTAAGATCATTAGTTCCTATCACATGGAAAATTTGCTCAAAAAAGGTCATTGTGGTGTTATTGACCAACTCCACGCCATACAAGCAACAGAGACACCCTCGGTGCCGTAAGAACTCTAAGCCATCCTTTCTAAACATCAAGTGGTATTTTCCACTCCCCAGAGACTCCCTCCTTCCCATGGTGTTCATGATCATTCTATTCCCCTTGTACCCGAAAGCCTTCCTCCCAATATCCGTCCGTATCGTCACCCCTTTTCCCAAAAAAATGAAATTGAGAAAATGGTCTAGGAACTCCTTAATGCAAGCGTCATCCACCCTAGTACAAGCCCCTACTCTTCTCTAGTGGTCATGGTCCTGAAGAAAGAAGGTTCTTGGCAAATGTGTCCTGACTTCTGATCCCTCAACAAACTTACCATTAAAGACAAATTTCCCATTCTTGTAATTGATGACCTCCTGGATGAATTGAGTGGTGCCCACTACTTTACTAAACTTGATATTCGTTCGGGCTACCACTAGATACGTATGAAATAGACAAACATTCCCAAGACTTCCTTTAGAACTCATGAGGGTCACTATGAGTTTTTGGTCATTCCCTTTTTCTTGTGTAATGCCCCCTCCACCTTCCAAAGCCTCATGAATCATGTATTTCATCCTTTTCTACGTCATTTTGTCTTAGTTTTCTTTGATGATATCCTCATCTATAGAAAAATCTCGACAGACCATATTGCTCATGTGGATCGAGTTCTCCATCTACTCTCTCAGCACCAACTTTTCCTGAAATAGTCTAAATGTGATTTTGGCGCCTCATAAGTAGAGTACTTGGGACATCTAGTTGGAAAGGACGACGTCAGGGTGGATCCTAAAAAGATTGAAGCTATGCAAGACTGGCCTCACCCAAAGACTCTCAAAAGCTTGAATGGATTTATAGGCTTAACTGGTTATTACCACAAGTTTGTTAAGAATTATGGAAATATTGCAACACCTCTCACTGCTCTCCTAAAAAAGAACTCTTTCACTTGGACCCCAACCGCAGCTCAATATTTTCAAACCTTGAAGATGGCGATGTGCACCACTCCAGTCCTGGCTCTTCCTGATTTCACAAAGACCTTTGTCTTGGAATGTGATGCTTCAGGGAAAGGAATTGGTGCTATCCTTATGCAAGAGGGTCGGCCTTTGGCCTTTACCAGCAAGAAACTAACTAAAAGAAATCTGGGCAAATCAATCTATGAAAAGTAAATGTTGGCTATTTTGCATGTCGTTGATCTGTGGTGCCCTTATCTATTGGGGCAACGCTTCCAAATTAAGACAGGCCATCAAAGCCTCAAGTATTTTCTGGAACAACACATTTCCTCCTGGAGCAACAAAAATGAGTGACTAAGCTCTTTGGATATGATTACGAGATCATTTGCAATAAAGGAAAAGACAATGTGGTTGTGGATGCACTTTCCCGAAAATATGAAGACAAAGGATTACTTTTTTCTCTTTCCTTCATTATACGAGATTAGATCCAAGCCGTTTGCTAGGAATGGCTACAAGATCCCAAAAGTTCGCATCTGATCCAACAATTGCAGTCCAATGATCCAACGTCCCCAGGTTACTCTTGGCTCCATGATGAGATTCAATCCAAAGGCCATTTTTATTTAAGTAAACAATCAAATATTAAATCCACGGTACTTTATGAGCTTCATGCTACACCCACATCAGGGGACTAAGGGTTCACCAAAACCTATGATAGGGTCAAACGTTCTTTTTTCTGGCATGGTATGAAACAGGACATTCGTAATTTTGTTGCTGAATGTGATGTGTGTAAATGCAATAAGGGAGAAATAGTCAAATCTCTGGGCACACTATAATCGCTTTCGATTCCACCTACTATTTGGAGAGATATCTCTATGGATTTTATTACAGGCTTACCCAAATCGATAAATAAATTGGTCATCATGGTGGTTGTTGATCACCTTTCCAAGTATTCTCATTTCTATGCTCTTCAAAACCTGTTTACAACATCCACGGTGACTCAAATTTTCATGGATCAGGTCTTCAAGCTTCATGGCATCCCACACTCTACTATTTTTATCGCGACCCAACTTTCGCAAGCAATTTTAGGTAGGAACTGTTCAAGCTACAAGGCACCCAATTGCATCTCAACACAACTTATCATCCCCAGACTGATGGTCAAACAAAAGTTGTCAACAAGTATTTGGAAACATATTTGAGGTGTTTTTCCTTGGAAAATAAAAATCAGTGGGCTCAATGGTTACCCCTAGCTAAATGGTGGTACAACACTTCATACCATACAACTACACACATGACTCCTTTTGAAGTGGTATATGGACATAAGACACCTTCAGTTCTCTCATACCTACCAGGTGTCTCGAAGGTCTAGGCGGTTGACCAAACACTTACAATTAAAGAATATATTCTCCGTACCCTCAAAGAGAATTTGGTCATGGCACAAAATCGCATGAAGCAACAAAAAGATCAAGGTTGCTCTGAACGTCAATTTGCAGAAGGGGATCATGTGTTTCTTCGACTGCAACCTTACAAGAAAAATTCCCTCAAGGCCGAGCATTGTCAGAATCTAGCGCCCAAATTTTATGGTACTTATACCGTTCTCAAGCATGTGGGATAGGTGGCCTATCAGTTAGCTTTGACCAATCATTTGAAGCTACATCTTGTTTTTCATGTTTCATGCTTAGATAAGGTGATTGGAACTAAGTGCCAAATTCAAACTAACCTTCCCGAGTTAGCCGAAGAAGGATCCATTTGGCTACAACCACAAGCAGTTTTGTACCAACGTGAACGTTGCATGCGTCAAAGAACCATCAAGGAAGTGTTAGTCCAGTGGAAAGATACAACTCCAATAGATGCCACATGGGAACCAACTACCATTCTGCAACAATTTCCACATCTCAAGCCTTAAGGACAAGGTTGTTTTTAAGGGGGAGGACATGTTAGGGTCCTAACCTGCACATAGGTAGAACAATATATTATGATGTAATAAAGGTCAATATTAATAAGGCCTTGCAATAAAATAGAATAAGTCGAATGTAAGAAGACCTAATAGAAGCTTCCACTTCTAGAAGGATCTTCCTATAGATCCTTCTTTTGATAGACATATTTAGTATAAATAGTAGTCGAGGGTATGAGAACCCTAGCTTGGATATTATTGTAATAAAGCTCTACTCAACTGGAGGTTTCCCCCTCGAAGAGGCCCGTGAACATTTCTTCTGGAATCAAAGTGTTATTTCTGTTGTTATTCTTATATCATTTCAATGCTATTGTGGTGTTTGTTCTAGTTATATTGTTTTTATTCTTCCATTTCTAGCATTTTATTTATGTTCTGCATACTTTTTATATCTGGTATATTACATCCTCCGGCCACCTAATGTAGAGGCTATGGAATATTCTATTGGCCTTTCCCATGGCGGTCTTAGCTCTAGATCTTGACCATATATTTCTTATAATGGGATACCCTTTGGTTCACAATTCTTCTTATCATGTTAGGTATGACCATGAAGGTTTTCCAAGCCAGGAAGTTCCTTCTTTTCCATAATCCTCCTTGGACTAGATTCCATAAACCTAAACCTACCCCTGTTACTCTTTCTCTATTGGGCATATCAAAATGTTAACCTCTCAGTCAGAAAACCACTAGAGTAAATAATCTTTCTTAATTGGTTGGACTTAAGGAGCATAATAAAATATCCCACAGAGAGGGAAATCACTCAAGTCACCCACTTACAATTATTAACCTATTCCCTCTACATCTGTCTGAGAACCTCAAGAATTAATCAACACTTCACAATTGCCTTACCTATTTTGTGAGTCAATCTCCTTGGTTTATCATTACTATAAATAGATATGGCCACCTTCTTCTAGATATGGTCGAGCTTCCTTCTCATGAATAACTTAACTAATATAATAATAACCCCACAAGCCCTGTATACAAAAATCCTAACCATAATGCCTATTGTATATATATGGGATGCCATTGGCCTCATATCATCGCCATTCTTCATGGAAAACTTCTCAAAATTAGTCTTCTATACCTTCATTTCCCGAAAAGGATTTCTTCCCAATAAATTCCATCTTTTCCCGTAATCCTCCATCCATGTCATTATGAGGCCAAAGTATTGACCCCCAAGGACCATGTGGATGTGAACTGAAATTTAGGATATCATGGGGACAGCTGGATCCCTCGTATCAAGGTTGTACACTTCCTCAGTTGTCATCCCATCCTGGTTGAAGGTGTCACACCTATAAAACTGGGTTACCATTTCTCAAAATGTACCTGGGTCCACCTCCCTCCATGACCATATTCTCTCTCTAGGGATCTAAATGACTACCACGTTCACAAGGTAATATACTACAACACTTTATTTTCTCTTTACATGCTTCAAGATGATGGGAAAGATACCCCAGATGGAGTTAGTTATCTTCGAAGAAGCATACAATAGTTTCCATTTCATCAAAACTCTCTTTGGGTGGGTACCATTAATGATATTTCTCAACCCAACAATGATAATATGTGATTCCCCTTCTACTATTAGATCTTTGTAGTCAAGTTCTGCTACCATCCTCAATCCAGTTAGAAGACCTCCTAGTTCAACTCTGTTATTAGTGTTATTCCCTAAGAAGATAGTGTACATGTTATGTATGACCTTGGAAGAGTCCCTAAAAACTCCTCCTCCACCTGCCTAACCCATATTTTCTTTTGAGGCTCCATCAAAATTATGTTTCAAGAAACCCATGGGAGGGGGTTCCCAAATTTCCTTCCTTTGATGATTTTTATCTAGAGTTTTCTTTGATGAGACAATATGTTGAGCAGGGTTCAATTTCCATTTTTTAAGGATCTTGATTTCCTCCCTCGTGGTCTTCCAATCCTCGTCCTTCCATGAAAAGGAATTTATTGTTTCTAGGATATTTACCACAATGCCTCGCTAAATTTGGTTGATCTTACTATGCTAACTTTTGAATATCATGTGATTTCTTTCTTTACAGGTATTCCATAGAAGGAAACTTGGAAACAACATCAAGATTGATTTCTATATGGATCTTTTCTCCATTCTTCAATAGTTTTTCTAATGTCATGTCTTACTCTATCTAGTGTTTTGAAGAACAACACTCCTCTGTCCTAGAGTTTCGACACCACCCAACGCTCACTAAAAAGGTGATTCCCTTTTTGTACTTATTGGAGGCACATTATGCATATGGAAGGTCCCTCGTAACCTCTCCTGATGATTTGGTCCCAAGTTAAGGCCCTTCTATGGATTTCTAGCCATAAGAAAGTCAATACTTTTAGCCAGTGGTGCAAGTTCCATACCTTGCTCCATACTAGCGAATGGAAAGTATCCTAGGATTCATATGCTTGCTAGTAATATTCCTTTATATTAAAGTTCACATTCCCTTTTTTGCCCATCTCAGGATGTCCTTCCTTAGTTTGATGTTAATATTTCTCAGGATCAGGTTCTTTTCCAACTCCTACTGATAATTCCCTTCCCATTTGACTCACCAAGATGGTAATGGCTTCTAGGGTCTTGTACCCACTGGATTTTGGTTATGATTTTCTTCCAAAATTTGGTTAACCTTTGTCCATACTACCTCCCTCATCCTCTCTTGAATGTTCTTCTAGGTCCCTTTTGTACTCATAGAATGCATTTGTTCCCAAGCATCTTCCAATAACAAGGTTGACTGACTGTCATGGATTTCCTAGAAACTATGGTTGGATAATCCCTCTATTTTTCCAAGCATAATTCCAAATGAGCGAGCCATGGAAATATCATTCTATCTGAATCCATTTGTTCAGAGGGATGTCCTTTGCATATTTATCCATCCAAATTCTAGCCCAAAGAGCATTGGGATTCTTATTCCATCTCCAAAATATTTGGGTTGTTAATGCCTTGCCCATCTTTTGAGGGTCCCTGATGCCTAGAGCTCCCCTAGATTTAGGGGTACATATTTTTTCCCAGAATACCAAGGCCCGTTTTATTTCTTGTTTAGCTCCTCCCCAAAGGAAGTTTCTTTGAATTTACTAGATTCTTTGATGGATTTATGTAGGGGAAACAAGAACTAAAAAAAGTAGATGGGCATGGTCCCTAGAACCAATTTAATAAGAAGGACCCTTGTGGGGAAAGTTAGGAATATATTATTCCAGTTGTTGAGGCAATCCTCCAACTTAGCTAGGATCTCTTGCTAGGAAGGATTATTAAGGGATATATCTAGGAGAGGATCTCCCAGGTATTTTGATGGAAATAAGTCTCTTTGGAAACCTAGAATGTGAGAGATATTGTGATGGATTGTTATAGGAGTATTAAAGAAGAAAACTTTGTAATTTTCTTGGTTTATCTACATTCCTGAATCCTCCATGAAAATATCTAGGATTCTCTTGATGGATCTCACTTCCTTTAATATGGGATGACACATTGATAGTGTGTCGTCCACAAATTGGAGATGGGTGAGGGGGTCTGAGCGGTGGAAAAGATGTAGGACTTGAAGGGACCCTTCTTGGAGAGACTGATTTACATACCTCCCCATTCCTTCTGCCAAGATTATAAAAAAATAGGGGGAGAGAGGATATCCCTGATGGATACCTCTAGAGTATTTGAAGGTGGAGGAGGGGGACACATTCAATATAATGGATAATAAGGTTTAGGAGATAAAGAAATAGATCAAGGTGATCCAGGGTGGATTAAAGCCAAATGCACCAAACATTTCTCTCAAAAATCCCCAATCAATCTTATCATAGGATTTATCTAGATCCATCTTTATAATCATGCTCAATTGACCACTATTTTCAAAAGAGTGTATGGATTCATGCACTACAATTATTCCATCCAGAATTTGTGTACCTTCCACGAATACTCCTTGTTCTGGGGGAATAATTTCTTGCAGTAGAGGTTTCAATATATTTTCAATTACTTTAGTTACAATATTATAGATAACATTGCATAAGAATATAGGGAGAAACTTATATGTCGATATTTCTTTCCTTTCCTTGGGGACTAGGGGCATAAAGGTTGCATTCAAGGCTTGTAATACTGAGCAAGTATTTTGGGATTCTTCCACTTGTGCCAACACATCTCTACCTATGATGCTCCAACAAGCTTGGAAAAAATCATAGGTGAATCCATTGAGACTTTGGGCCTTTCAAATTGACATTTATTTAATGATTTCCTCGACCTCTTCCAGAGTCATCTATCACATAAGACTTTTTTTCTATTCTTGTGAAATTAACCTAGGGATGGATTTTTTGATATGATGGGTCGCCTCCCTCCTATTTAGATCAGGTTCTATAACTAATTTATTGTAATGGCTTACTAGTTCTCTTTTAATGTCTTTATGATCTTCCATCAGGGTTGCTTATTCATTTTACAACGAGTTAATACAATTTTGGATTCTTCTCTAGAGAAGGGAATTATGGATTTTTTTTTTTTTATCCCCTTCTTGTAGCCATTGAACTCAATATTTTTGGTGAACCAATATCTCTTCCTATTTATGTCTTTCATTTATCTCTTTCTTGAAGTTCTCCTCTTTTGACTTTAGCTCCCAAAAGTATCCGTGAAGAATAAATTTCTTTTGTATCTCCTCCATCCTTTCCTTCAATTTTCTTCTTTCCTCATGAATATTCGTGAAGACTTTCTTATTTTGTTTTGTTATGAAAGATTTGGTGTATTTGAAGTGTTGCTAAAATTGGAACATCTAGGTTCCATGTAGATTCTGTTGTTTATTCCACCATACTTACATCACTTTCATAAAATTTGGATGCCTTAGCCATATTTTTTCAAATTTGAAAGGCTTGGGTCTGGGGTTATGGAGCTTTCCCAACTTAGAGATTTGTCTCCCTGGGTTGGGAAGTCCACCATCCTAGTCTTGTCTATCACTTCCTTGAAGAGTCTATTCTACTCATCTATATTCCTTAAACCACTTTTCTTTTCTTCTAGCAATGTAATCAAATTGAAATACCCCCCTATGATCTAAGGTTGGTCTTGCACGGGTTGACCCAATTGAGCAATTGCTTCAATAAAATCTATTTTTTCCTCTGGAGTCAAAGGGCCATACACGTTTGAGACGTATCCTTGTTCTATTGATCCCAATTTTTAGAAATGCATCATTAGAATTTTAGGGAGCTGTGATGTTACTTATACTTTGATACTACCAAGATCCTAGAGGATTTCCAGCCCTCTAGAATCCCTTTCTACCTCTATTGTAGTATACCTAGGGAGGTAATATGGGGTACTTAGGGAGGTACCCAATGGGAATGTAGTTATGTGTTATTAGTGGAAGTCAATTAATATATGGGAATGTGGTTGTTGAGCTCTAGATCTACCTAAGTAAATTAGAGTGCATTTAATATCAATCCGGTGTTTGTAAGACTTAGA